>JAGDQP010013024.1:37691-48856 GCA_022664845.1 Lepisma saccharinum | reverse complement strand
ATGAATATGAAGTTCCACTATGTTTGGGATTCATAGATTTTGAAAAAGCTTTCGATTCGGTCTCCTTGTCAGCAGTACTTAAATCACTTTAACATCAAGGCATAGAAAGTGCATACATCAAGTTACTGCGAAACATTTACTCGATTGCCACATCTGTCATTAGACTGCATCAAGAAAGTGAAAAATTTAAAATTGGAAAAGGGGTAAGGCAAGGAGATTCAATTTCTCCAAAACTGTTTTGTGCGGTCCTGGAGAGAGAGTTCCAAAATTTAAACTGGAATGGAGTTGGAATTAAAATTAATGGCTAATATCTTCATCACCTACGGTTCGCTGATGATATAGTCTTGTTTGCTTCAAATGCAGAAGAATTACAAACCAGAATGGAAGAACTGAGTAACGAGAGTTCAAAAATAGGCCTTAACATGAACTTAAGTAAAACAAAAGTAATGTACAACCAACATGCTGCAAAGAAGGAAGTGAAGATTAACGGAGAGACAATAGGCATAGTTGAAGAGTATGTTTACCTAGGCCAGCTCAAAACATCGAATGCAAAGTTGACCGATGAAATAAATAGAAGATGTAAAATGGCGTGGAGTTCTTTTGGAAGACTACACTTTATTTTCAAAAGCAAACTTCCAATGTGTCTGAAGCGTAAAGTTTATAATCAATGTGTCTTACCTGTAATGATGTACGGCTGCGAAACTTGGACATTGAATGCGCAAACGACTCAGAGATTGAGAGTCACACAAAGAGCAATGGAGAAATGCATGCTAGGAATAACCAGGAGGAACAGGAAGACAAATGAATGGATACGCGCACAAACAAAGGTAGAGGATGTAATCAAGACTGCGAAGAAGATGAAGTGGAGATGGGCCGGTCACATAGCTAGACGAACAGATTAATGGTGGACGACAAATGTACTACAATGGATTCCTAGAGAAAAGAAACGACCGAGACGACGTCCAAATGTAAGATGGGTGGATGAAATCAAGCGTTTTTCAGGAGTTACATGGATGATGATAGCAGCAGACCGAGATGTGTAGAAAGAAAAGGGGGAGGCCTTCATCCAGCAGTGGATAGAAAACGGCTGAATATTATGATGATGATGACAATATACAGTTGAAGAAAAAAAAACTATATTAATGAAATGCTTTGCTTTGTCTTTCAGTTTGCATTTTTGTTACATTGTTTCTGTTGTCGAAGTTAAGTCCTACATTTTGAATTATTTTGGAATAGCCCGGGACACCACATTGGCCCGTAACACCCTGAAATTATAATTGATCCGTGTATCAGTTGGCACGTAATTAAAATATTTTATGCTTTAAATTGTAGGTGAAGAACAAAATGACTTCCCCGCCGGATGTGAATTCGGCAGCCTTGACTAGCACGACGTATGAAAATAATTTTTTTTACTGGACCTTTTTCAGGAGCGGTACAAGGCAAAATTTTCAGCCGGGCAAAGATAGTTTTTGCCTCTTTCCTAGTCCTAGCCTTAGCCTATAGTTTACATTTTATCGCAGGGATTTTAATAATTTAAAGGCCATTTTTTCAAAAAGAGGTAGGAAGGGGGGGGGGGGTACTAATGCGATTCTGAGTTGCAATATAGTCTCAAGCAATCGTTGTGGTCTGCGCGAAGTTTCCGTCATCCATCGCTAAACATACAACACGCACCGTAGTGCTACGAAATTCCCTTTTTCTGTGTTGGAAAAAGATGATGCTGCAACTGTACACAAAAATTAATTATTTTTTTTAAGTTACTTGCACCCAGACGGCGGTGTCCTAGGCAACAGCCCGGGACTGGTGTTTAAGAGGTGGTGCTGATTCGAGTTGAGAATGGCCAGTAAATGTGTAGTCGAAAGATGAAGTGCAAAAAAATCCGTTAAGACCCATAAAAAGTTTTAAATAAAAACCAATAAGAAAAAAATGCCGAAAAAGGCAAAATAGGACAAATAAAACCCACAATTTTCTGGCCTACAATGACCCAAAATGAACATATATTATGTTAAGCCTCTTCTTTGGGCACTCGTCAAAAATGGATTATTTCTCAACTTCCGGGCCCTGGATCTTTAATGTTCATTTCATACTCACACACCGATCTCCTTTCGGTAACGCTTTACCACTCCCAAACCCAACTTCTAGATACGTGCGAGTTGGCAGAACAGGCTTAGGAAAAAAAACACAGATATAACCGTTGCGGCGTAGCCCTATTTCAGTACTTTCGAAAACAAGGCAAAATTTTCACTTCATATGAAAGGTGCGTTGTGCCTCAAGATGCGGGTAGTAGTGTCTACAAAATTGCAGGTGAGTACAACTGTCGATACATAGAAATTACTAAAAGAAATCTCAAAGTTAGGCATATGCGCGGCAAAGGTTCAAATATCTGGACTTGCACATCTTAAGGTTACTAACATTGTAGCAGTACTATACAAAACTGGAGGACACAAAGAAAGAATTGTCTGATAGCGTTTTCGTGCACACACAAAAAGTCATGGTCAATTGGATAACATTTGGGTAGCGATTTTAGAGAGATTTAACAAATACATGGATTTTTCAATACGCTATTCTTTTTACTTCGGTATTCGAATTATCAGCATCATATTCATCCATTTTCTGTCCACTGCTGGTTGAAGGCCTCACCAATTTTTTCCACACTTATCCATCAGCTGCTATCCTCATCCGTGTAGCTCCTGAATAACGCTTGATTTCATCTGTCCATCGTACATTTGATCGTCATGTAGGTAGTATCTTTTTTCTGGAACTCCAATATAGAACATTAGTCGTCCACCTTCCATCTGTTCTAGTAATGTGACCGGCCCATTTCCACTTGAGAGGAAGAAGCTCGTCAGAGGAGAACCTACAGTTTTAAGTTTTGAAAATCAAGCGAAAAACACAGAAATTTCAGGCAAAACTAAGAACAGGTTCAGCGGTTTAGAAGAACTCCTGGAGATCTATAGCAGAAATCTTAAGGAAGAAAATAAGACAATGTACGAAGATACAACAAATATCTTGTTAGCAATATTATCGAGAAAAGCAGGAGCCCGAAGATAACCAAACAACAGTTAGATAGGGAAGAAACAATTGCAGTAAGGTAAGAGGCCCGATGGAACTGTAACCAGGAATAGAGGAAATTCCAAAAATATGTGAAAATTTCTATGAAGAATTATCCTCCCAAGGAAGAACTAGCGAAAGAAGAGAGAGAGAAGAAAATGATGTAGAAGTCCCATACGTAATGTAATTTGGAATTTTTATGCCGTTTAAGCGTCTCTGGCTCAGGCCGGAATAAGGGAAGTAGAGGCCATGGCCTTAAGGTACCATCCCGGCGTTCCCCTGATGGAATTGAGGGGAAAACCTGTGAGGGTGGTCTGCCGTGAGATTTGAACCCAGATGCGTACCCACTGCCGATCCAAAGTCTGTATGTTTACCGCCTGGACTACATGGGCTAGGTATAATGAAAAGTGAATAAAGCACTTAGAGAGATGAAGAATGGAAAACCGCCAGGAAAGAGAGAGAGCAGAGATGTGTAAACGGGAATGTGAAAAGACGACTGAGAAACTCGACAATTTTTTCTCAATATGCCTGAGGAAGAAAGAAGTACCTCAAGTTGGAATATTATTGTTTGGTCGCACAAGAAAGGAGGCAAAGTACATGACGAGAACTACAGACCAGTTAGTTTACTGTCAGTCCTATACAAAATGTTCACCAAACTTATTTGAATCTTATTGAACGAGACTTCGATTTTAACCAGGGAAGGGAACAAGTCGGATTTCGTTGTGGATTTAGCACAATGGACCACATACAATTTTTGAATAAGATGTGGAAAGGACTAATGAATATGAACTTCTGCTGTATCTAGGATTCATAGATTCTGAAAACTCCTTCTATTGGGTCTTTTTGGGAGTACTCCATGGGAGTTTGGAAAATGGCGGGTCTACGGTACTGCCACTAAGTTACAGTGCTCAGTAAATTTAAGTTTTCATCAACTTTTCGGACTTATCGGTGCCAGATTTATATCTGTTAATGGAAAAATATCATCTGTGCCCAAAAAGGTATGGAAGGAATCCTAAAAATTACATTCGCGAGTGTTTTAATTCTTAACAGTGAAGTGTGGTACTAGTGGCGAAGGTTTGTTCTAGAGCTGGCGACAAACGACATGACTCTGACTGTTCAATTAAAAATAAATAAAGGAAGATATAAAAGATATCAGCTGACAGATATGGGGGGGGGGAGATTGGAAACATTCATCCAGTGATAGATAGGAAATGGCTGAAATATAATGATTTCCAGTTCCCCCCCCTCAATCTCCCCAGGCAAATACCGGAATGGTACCTTCATCATAAACCCTGGCGGACTCCTTCCTGGATCCTTTCCTCTACCCCATCCCCACCGCAAATAAATTTATATGCTCAAAATTATACTAATTTAAATGGCCCCCTTTATTTCTCCGCGGTGTAGAAAGCTACTGAGGATACTGACCTGAATATTTTTTGACCATATT
Organism: Lepisma saccharinum; assembly: GCA_022664845.1. NCBI lineage: Eukaryota > Metazoa > Arthropoda > Insecta > Zygentoma > Lepismatidae > Lepisma > Lepisma saccharinum. The sequence continues at coordinate 44,361 of JAGDQP010013024.1, read as the reverse complement.
TCCCATTGAACGAGGTCAAATCTGCCGTGAAATGTTGATGGAGCTCAAATGAAAGAAAAGATGATGATCGTGAAATGTAGTATATGAGGTCATCAGAAACACGTGAGTGAGTGACCTCTTAAAAATTGGATAAACTTTTTCTTTTTGGACCATGCAACCCTTCCCTTGGGGCACGGTGGTCAGCATTTTCTAGAATCTGGTTGCAGGATTCAGTCAGCATTTCACAAGAGCAGTTTAAGCGCAAAGCAATTATCAAGAGATGCCAGACAAAATATAACGCCAGATAGCGTAATGAAGGTGGGAATATGGTTTCTCGTTACATAAGCTGGTTCTGAAGTGCTTTTTATCAGTCTTATTTTTTTTGTCCCTTAGATAAGAATGTATACTTTTTATTTTAACCGATAGCATATCACAGTTCGTTCAGTGTGCACGGCAACACGTGAATGAGTGTTCCCATGAAGATTAGAATTTAACGATATTCGAAAAGTACTCTTATCAGTAATTGTTCTTTCATAATAACGTCTGAAGTCTTTGATTACAGGAAAAATGGCTGGCTGTTGCTGTTAAGTCAAGGCTGTAATCATTACTAGCATTTCGCCGACAGTGGCAGGCCTTTCAGTTCTATAAATCCGCACATGCAACATTTAATCCAACACTGTACAGCTAACAAAGATTCTAAGTATGTGAGATCACCTTATTTCCCGCGAATTACACAAATTACGAAAAAATTTAAATAATCACAAATTTATTCCCGTGTTGAGCACTTGGAAAACAGGATACAAAAGTTTTTTCACGGACAATATTCACCGACCGCGGTAGTCGTGTGGTTTGAGGCGTCAGTCAAGCATGTCCAAGGTTCTTGGTTCAAATCATGGTTGAGCATGGTTGTTTGTGGATTTTAGAAACTTAACAGCTAGTAGAATCGAGACGAGCCGATGACCCCAAATACAAAGTTCACCGAATTTACGGACATCATTCAATATTACGGTGTCTATAAATTCACTTGCATACGTTCGTTGCCTGTCCGTTGAGATAAGTAAACATGAAAGAGACGCCAACACTGAAAATTCCGTTTCAGATCTCGCAAAATATTTACTCGAATTGGACATAAATCCAAAATAAATATGGATCGGACACTGATAGAAGCATGGTACATGACAAGGATAATTTACACAAATCTTAGTCGTCATTAACACAAAATTTGCTGAAAACAAACGAAATCATAGTTTCCAACTCCAGTCTTCTTTCGTGATCTACATGTCTGATTAATTACTTGGAAACAGATTAGATATTCAAAAGGTATATGTACATTGTTTCCAAACACCTATCCATAATTGAAATAACATGACTTAAATCTGATCAAATAATCTCCGTAAACCTGGTACGAGAAATGCGACGTTTTCAAGATAGTTTCAAACTTAAAGCCTGAGAAAATTATTGCAATGGTAGATTAAATGTTGACGATAAACCACAAGGAATGCAGAAAAGCAAAAATCTGTTGGTAGATGTCGATGTGTCTCAATAGAGCGGACTTTTATCAAGCTACAAGCATATTAGAGATGCAAGAAATGAAAAAACCGGTTTCGGGACTAAGCCATCATTCAAAAACGAAAAACTTTCCACGAAATTTCGGGCGTAAAACTGATAAAAATCCGTCACAGAATCCGGTGTCGAAATTTGGTTTCGGAGCATAAATAATTATCGGAATTCCTTTTGAATTTCACTCACCGTACATTAGGTTAAGGTGAACGTGCTTCAGGACCGGTCGTACAGAAAATCAGAGAATGAGGTAAGATGTGTAGCTACCTCATCTGAAGGATCATCTTATTAATTTCATCAAACAGTAGAATTGTATAAAGTTCGAGCTGCGTCAAGAAATGAATTATTAGTTTTCTCGACAAATAAATAATAATAAAAAATCCATGATTTAAAAAAAAAAAAATTGTAAGTATGAAGGCCAAGTGCCAGCGATAACCAGCCAGTAAGTTGCTGATATTGATGATTCTCAAAATTCGCTTAACTAGCTCGAAGTAGTTCCATGAAGGATGTGATGTTTTTGCTCCACGGGAGTACGGTGTTTTGCTTAATTCTGTATCGACCGGTGATCGCCCAATTGCTTTGGGTCTTTTAAACCATCCCAAAAGCAGTGTGATTGGAATAAATATATATATTCTGAAACATAAAAACCTATACTACGGATAAAAATAATTTCAGGGTAGAAAGCCAGGAATACTCAGGGAATTTTATAAATCTGGTAAGAGCACTGCCCCGGCAAGGTGGAGGTTTGAGTTGGATTCCCACCGCTGACCGGATTTTTTCAATGTGTTAAAATTATATATTTTAAAGAAATTATTATTTTTTCACTTACGAAATACAAATAATGTACAAGATGCTTGAACTGGGTCGTGGTGGGATTTAAAAAAATGTCATTGCGTATTATTTACATCTTCCACTATATACTAAGAACTCAGGGAATTTAAAAAAAAAAAAAAAAAAAATATGGAAAACCTGAAAAACGCAGGGAATTTCAAATCACAAAATTAGTACACTCTATGAAATCACACTGGAACTATAAACAAGTCGTATTTTTCGCGAACAGTTATTGCACTTTTTGTGCACTACGCATTCAAACTCATGATCTATCGCGATTATATATCGTAGCCGATTAAACAATGCCACCTAGCAGCCACTTTGGGCGAAAATGACATTTCTACATGTTTCGACTTGCATTCTGTCAAGGCAGCCATCCCCGAAGTAGTTCTTAGTTTCTCCAACAGAGTGTGGTGTGTAATATCGTGTATACCGGACTTTAATTCAAATTTGGCGCGTTTTTCCTCCTATAAAATTTACGTTTTGCGACTTAGGCGGTATTGTAAAATCTGCTACGATATATATTACAAAGTCTTAATAATAATAATAATAATTTGTTAAAGTGCGGTGAACAGCTTACAAAGCCAGTACCACACTGGGTCAGAGTAAGTATATACAATTACAATAAATCTTCATTAAGTATGGCCAACATCATGTTTACATCAGTGCAGTCAATTCGTAGCTGAACAGAGTAAAATCAAAAATAAAATAATTACGTCAGATAATTAAAACAGGTAATAGAATATTGATGTCATTAAATATTAAGTAATTGTACTGTAAAATTTTAGATTAAGTTATTATAAATCATCCATATCTTTCTTAACTCACTTGGATTTCCTGGTACTTAACATGATGTCCTCTGGTAGAGTGCGTTGGAACAATAATAATAAATTTCATAATACTTGCATTTTGAAAGAAAAAAAAAAGGAGCCTCTTTGTCTTGTATATCGGCAGCGGCGTGCTGCTGTGTCCGAGCCCATGTAGAACACCTATAGTGTTGACAGATACAAAGCTAATGGAATGGGCAAGAGTTGTTTGATTCTCGGAGTTTATACATGCAACGTTGCTATTTATTTTCAAAAGGTCTGTTTGAATACTACTTCTATTTTTTGTTTTTGTTTGTTGCAGATTTTCATCAACAATGAGTGGAGAAAGTCTGCGTCTGGAAAGACGTTTGATATTATTAACCCTAGCACTGGAGAAAGAATTGCCAAAGTTCAAGAGGGCGACAAGGTAGGTCCTATATATTTAGTCTTGCAAATTCAAATTTTAAATAAACCGCTTAAGAAATTGTTATTTTTCACGGCTGTTAAGTATTGCTCTTAATTTTAACTATGTACTGTAAATGTTTCATCGAGCGATGACCCAAGTATGACTTGTAGATTATAACTAATTCTTTCGTGTAAAGTTGTAATATTTCCAATACTAGCGGAACCTACTTTCAAACTCTGTTCGATCGGGAACTGCACATGAGCCGTCCTAATGGAGTTTACTGCCGTCACGTGTAGTGTTTGCTGCTTGTCATTTCGTTGTTCCATTGTTGATTTTTTTTAATTTGCGGAGAGAATTTCTGACATGTAGAAAACAGTCTGGTACGCCCATTCACATCTCAGCTGGAAGAATATTTTGAAAAATAGAGCTAGGGAAAGTTTTTATAGATTCAGGAGAGTGCCTACGAACCAGAAACCCTGGAAACGATCGGGAATTTTGTTTGACATGGAAAAGTTCAGGAAATAACCAGAAATTTTATCTGAAGTATTATAAACCTGGAACTTCATCCATTGCTAATAATGTAATGCAGTAATAATAAAAGTTAGGACATAAACTCGCATTTTATTTTACTTGGTAATTCATAATTATGTATGCGTCATGCTTGAACACACATCTCCTGATTAAAATAGAATTACATAGAATATCGAAAAAAAAATTTCAAGCTTTTGATGATCACATTTGTATTTCTTTTTCGCGTTGAACAGTTTCCATTTTGAACAAAATATTCTACGAAAAAAAAGAAAAAAAAATCTGGTCTAAAGTGACTACTTTGTGCAGGTTTCGCTGTATTACTGTAACATATTACAGTCTTACCCTTATTTAAATGCATTGTTAAGAGGTTTTCGATTATTAGAAAAAAAAGTACTAATGTATTCGCAGCTTATTTTATATTGCAAAAGCTAGATGATTTTCTGCTTTTGCCCTCTTGCAGTTAGGTAAGTATCTATTAATACTTTTTTTTTAAGTGTGTTGTGAAAGTATATCGTTACTTTTCATTACAGGCTGATGTAGATCTTGCAGTTAAAGCAGCAAGTAATGCATTCAAATTTGGAAGCACTTGGCGTACCATGGATGCATCAGACAGAGGTGTGTTACTCAATAGACTCGCCGACCTTCTTGAAAGGGATAGAGTGTATTTAGCAGTAAGTCACTCTTGGTTTCTTTTTACGTGAATGTGCTGTTTTATTTCTTAAGTGAAAAAAATATTCAAGTATATTTATAACTACCTTCTATATCGTAGTAGACATGCAATCTCGGCGGCTAGGTGTTTATTTCTTTGCGTATTTAGTATCAACATATCGTGATGGATACAAATTCTTAGAAATGCAGTCATTGTACCAAGAACTACATAGTAATTATTAATTCTTTCAGCTTTCTCGTGTCGTTTCATAAGAAACTTAATAGTCTTCATATTGATCCTCGTTGTCTTATCACATTCGTAATTCAGCTGTACTAGTTGTGATATATTTAGAATTTATTATGTGAATAGCAGTAAAAATCACAACATGGCGAATTCTTTGTCAAAGTAAGGCAAATGCGTAATGTAGTTTCCGATTTCATGCCGTAATGCTGTTTAGAAGCAAGTGTAATCAGTAAGAAAAATGTTAATGGGAGATAATAACCAGATTTAAAACTAGTATGACGTAATGTTAAAGTAACCTTTCTTATGCGAGTCTTTTATCAAACTAACGTTCCTTTTTCAGAGTTTGGAAACGCTGGACAATGGAAAACCTTACTCAGATGCCGTTGCTTTTGACATACCAGCCACAATAAAAGTATTACGGTATTACGCTGGTTGGGCTGACAAAGTTCACGGGAAAACAATACCTTTAGATGGAAATTTCTTTTGTTACACTCGACATGAACCTGTTGGAGTTTGTGGACAGATTATTCCATGGAATTTCCCCTTGCTTATGCTGGGATGGAAGTTAGGACCCGCTCTGGCAACAGGTATTGTATCAATTCTGCAATTGCATAGTTTATCTGTAAGTATAATTAATCAATAAACACTCGTTGAAATGTGGAAGATATACTTGGACCGATATTCGTAGCCTACAAGAGGTTAATGGGGTAATCTCTGTCTCAGCTGTTCCTGAAGCAGGTGCTTATCTATCTCGCTATTTCTTTTAAACAGTATAATTATAAATTTATAATACAAGTAATGTAAGTAGAAATCTAGTAATTATTAGGATGAACCCAAAAAGATTTCTGTTTGATCTCTTCTTAGTTTCACTATATCAGTCTGTCTGTAACGCAAGTCAGCACGTCAAGTAAAGTAGGTAGAGAGAAACTGACTTCAGATTGGAATTCACCTTCATTTGCAGAGTTGCTTACAATCTGGTGGCGTTAAAGCCTTTCCGTATGACATTTTTGCATTATATACGCTCAGTTGGTAGCGCAGTTAAGATTTTAACGATACAAATAGGGAGAAACTTACTTCAGATATCTGTTTGGTGACCTCGCTTTACTTGCCAGTTTTTAATTTGGCGACAACAATAAGCTTTCCGCATTGTATTTTTGTTCGATGTGCATTTTGACATAAGTCACTCTGATTTTTCAATTTTCGTTCGTTCGTTTGTTTGTTTATTCAGTGTGCATGTGCAGGTCGTTTATTCCTTTCTACTTAACAAAAGTCAGTACAGGAAACGCAGTCGGGAAAATGGGGTTCATTATAGAAAAAATAGCGGACTGATATTGAAAAGAAAAGAAGAAATGAAATAAAGGTTGGGGGACAGGAGTAGAGGGGAAATGTGGGTGTTGACGTAGGGAAGAAAAAAGAGTAAAGAAGTGTTTTTTTTTTCTTTAATTTTTAAAAGATATATTTTAATTTTTAAACAGAATGTAAAGAGAATGAAAAGGTAAGTCGTTGCTTTCTCTTCTTTGGTTCGATACTCAAATCTGAAAATTGGTAGAGTAGTTTCATTCTGTGCCGAAACGTTTCTTCGCTAGCCCATGAAATTTTACACCCTTCGCAGTATTTTCCCTTCAATCTACGAGTCAAAGGAAAAGTTTGCTAGGAGTAATTTCT
>JAGDQP010013024.1:12522-37591 GCA_022664845.1 Lepisma saccharinum | reverse complement strand
TTCTCTTACTAGCCTAGGAACCATGGTAACCACGGAGTACATGAATTAGTAGGCAGTCTGTATATTCAAACATGAGTAAGCCCTAGCTTTGTTTGAAGTCAATTAGAATACGTGAGTGTACAGTAAATGCTGAATTACGTTTCGAATATTGCTCTCTTCACGTAACGAGCAATAGCAGCAACTCTCACTTTAATTATCTGCCCTTAGCAGCAAATTCAGGCTTCAGGAAGGCTGCAAATTCAGTAAATTTCACGTTGTACGTTACATAAGAAACAGAAAGCAATCCTGGCTGTAACGTATCATTCTGTCATTTGCTGGTGTGATTGAGATAAATCGCAATTAGGAGACTAGCACACTTCTGCTGAGCCACCACACTTGGTAACATCATTTGTCATCTATACAGGGGATCTCTGAATCAATTAAATAAAATCTGGTCATCCGATACGGATGACAAGAAAAGGAATTGTCTGTGTAAATCGTGACTTCGCGTGGCCAAGATCCTTCAGTGTGTCTGCTTCTCTTAAACGAAGTAGAAATTTCAGTGCGTTAATTAGATATTTGTTTTAGTGACGATTTTTCAATGAAAAGAAGCTATGTAAGTATAGATACACACTTACATCCATTTGTAGGCTTCTGTGGAAAAAAGACTCAAACGGAGGAGATGAAGAATACTTCTGACATCTTGTTTGTTGTTAATGGACCTCTGAATGAACAATCCTATCGTCATTAAATCTAAATACTAAATAAAATAGCCGAGGGGAAATATTCCTGTCTCTACCTATACAGAGTTTAACGTGACGCTTTACTAGTCTTTGCATATTTTATGAAAATTTTATTTTTTAAGCAAAATTTCAGAAACCCATACATAATTCAAGCTAATATTTATGACAAACGTAAGTATATGAGAAGCTGTATTGTAGGCATCCGCAGATCTCTCTATCATTCGCTTGAGACGAGTTTTAATCGGGAAAAAAATATACTAGCATTGTTGGTAAAATGTTATGAAGTTTGTTTCTTTCGCCGATTTTAAGACTTCCGCATTTTACAAAGGGTTGGGGGAACGAAGGAAGTGAACTCATACTATTGCAGACTTGCATGTTTTATCTTCTTGGCGTCAGTGTAGTCTAAACATTGTTAAAAATTTCTTAACGTTTCCAACCTGTTAGGTTCTTTGTCAGAATATAGATTGTAAATCAGGTGAAAGGACAATGAGATAGAAAGAAAGAAAGCTATTTAGCCTGAAGATTAAATAATAATTCGTGCGCTTCGGTTTTTTTTTTTTTTTTTTTTTTTTTTTTAATTTTATAATATATATTTGTGGGTCCCAACGAACACAAACTCACAGCAGGAGCAGTAAAGCGAGCTAGTGTTCTATTACAATTAAAAAGGCATGTAACTTATGATTATTCGATATTGTTCAATAAACTTTCTAACATTGAAACCATATTTTGCTGAGATTACTCTGATTTGTGTTGAGGACAAGATTTTGGGATATAATGTTGAGCCTTGGCTGGTCCTGTCAATATGTTCACCTAACTTACAGGAATCAAGTGATACTGTATTTGATTCAATTTTAGTGCTTAGAGCCGGCCGAGCGGTCTGCGACGGTAGACCATCGACTCGAAGGTCATGGGTTCGAGTCCTGGCATGGGTGTGGATTTTGACAGCTAAAGGCGAATCATGATGGGCCGAAGTCCAAAGTTACTAGACGGGCTCATATAAAAATAGTATTTTTTTTTATATAGTGCTTAGACAACCCTGATACAGGATTAAACGTTTCTTGCGTCGTTATCTGCCTTAGCCTGCTGCTGCAGTTTGTTCTGTCGGGCTCGATCTTTCTACTGATGTTTGCAACGTCCTTCTCTGAAAGTATCTGTTCTCATTAAGGTTTGTACCTCTGTCCTTGAAGGTGTAAGAAAGAAAAAGTTTCGTTTTTGGCTATCAAAGTATAAGTTACGCATCACAGCATTTGGATCCGGAAGACATACATATAACCATTTTTTTTTACCTATTCCCAACATATTGGAGAACTGGGATCTAATATTGAGCCATTTCAGCATAGTTTTTCTTTCTTTGTGAAGTCCTGAAGAAGTAGCCATTAGATCCTAATAATAACAATAAAACCGAAATATAGATGAACAAGTAAATTGTAGATAGTAATTTACTGTAGTAATGTTACTCCTAGGCTGTTCTGGCGTTGAAACCAGGATCGTCTGAGTAGATATTTTTCAATGTGTACATAGGTGGTAATAAGGGGTACAAGTGAAATGTTAATCGTACTTTTTTCCTACGGTAGATCGAAAAATGGATAATTGTTACATTTTTATCAATATTTTGAATGTCATTTGGTAGTGCTAAGTATTTATATAAAATGGTAAAACAGGTAGAAAAAAGGATAGTTACGTGGTAGATTCTTGAGACAGCTGTACAATAACATCACAAACACAATAGAAAAGGAGTACGTTTTCACAAAAGCGTTTTCAACTGGTAGGAGAGGAAATGGACAAAGCGGGCAGGTGCGGGACTGGTGTTAAGGAAACGCCATATTGTCAGCAGAAAGCAGGGTGACAGTGTGGCCAGGTTATGGAGGCGGGAAATGACTAGATGGGACGGAGAAAACACCAAATGGAGAAGAAAGTGCGAAGGTTACTAGGTGCCTATAAGGGGCTTCCTGAAGGAATAATAGAAATACATAGGAATATATATAAAGAAAAGGGATTGTACTTACGTAACATTTTGACGAAAATGACGTTAACAAACACTGTAGAGTTACTTAGAATTTTCGCATATGCATCATCAGTAGAAGAGAATAAAGAAGTCATTTCATACTCGTTCACAACTTAAAGTGACAGAAAAGTCACATTCCTTGATGTTGACATCACTTTGGAAAACAACACCCTTACCACTTCAGTCCATATAAAACCAACCAACCAAATGCAATACTTGCATTATTCAAGTTCCCATCCTTAGCACACCAAAAAGCTATACCCTTCTCCCTTGCCCTCAGAGAACAACGCCTGAATTCCACCACCTCCGCAACTGAAACATACAACCAACGCCTCCAGGAGGCTGTAGTCAACTGAGGCTACCCACTTAACCTCGTAACCAAATAAATTCGACGTGCAGCCACACCTGCTCCTACTTCCAACACCAATCAAAATCCTCCGTCCTTAATCACACAGTTTTGTCCTAAACTTACCAAGATCAAACCAATTCTGCATTCTCACTTCCATATACTCCAATCTGACCCCGATACCAGATCTGTCTTTCCCGCCAAACCGAGCTTAGTTTTTCAGCATCCTCCTGATCTTAGAAACATCCTGGTCCACACTAACCCTTCGTCCCACTTACCTTCACTTCCTGCCCACAAATGTAAAACTTGTCCCATCCTTATTACGTCTCCATCTATCTCAATCAACACAGCCAATAGCAGCCAACATCCCAGAGGAACCGGTCAAACCTCAAACGTCATATATCTGGTGTAGTAAAAAGTAATCCATTATTTTTGCATGACATTGAAGGCTTGACTTACCATAGTTAGAATGATCCGATTTAGGTCACATATGCGCCGTTTTGTTCGATAACGTGTTGCCATTTGGAAGGTAATATCATATGATGCCTCTCTCATAGAAGTCCTTGTCACTATTGGCAAAAAATTGAGACAGTCGATGTTCACAAGCCTCTCTTGAAGCGAATTTTTCACCAGCAAACGTGTTCGCCATGGACAGGAACAGATGGTAATCACTCGGTGCCAGGTCCGGACTATAAGGTGGATGCATAAGAACCTCCCAACCAAGCTCCCGGAGCTTCTGGCGAGTCACTATCGATGTGTGTGTCCTGGTGGAACACAATGCCTCTCCTATTGGCCAAAGCTGGGCGCTTCTGGGCGATTGCTGCCTTCAGACGGTCCAATTGTTGACAGTATAGTTCCGAGTTAAGGGTTTGGCCGTAGGGGAGCAGCTCATAGTAGATAATTCCCTGCCAATCCCACCAAACACACAGCAAAACCTTCCTGGCCGTCAATCCTGGCTTGGGCACCGTTTGCGCCGGCGCACCGCGCTTCGACCACGACCGTTTTCGCGTGACGTTGTCGTAAGTGATCCACTTTTCATCACCAGTCACCAACCGCTTCAGAAATGGGTCGCTTTTGTTGCGATTCAGCAGCGATTCGCAGATGGAAATTCGGTCCATGAGGTTTTTTTGCGTTAACTCGTGTGGCACCCATACATCAAGCTTCTTTGTGTATCCAGCCTTATGCAAATGGTTCCACACGGTTTTTTGTGCAATGTTTAGCTCTTGGGCAATCGAAACAGTGCTTACATGACGGTCGGACGCGACAATGTCCATGATTTTATCGACATTTTCGACACTTGGCCTTCCAGTGCGTGGTACATCTTTGACGTCAAAATTACCGGCACGGAATCGACGAAACCAAAATTGCGCGTGATTGGCTGTTACAGTATCAGGACCATAAACACTATTCACATTTGCAGCCGCCTGGCTTGCGTTTTCGCCTTTATCGAAGAAAAACTGTAAAATATAGCGTATTTTCTCTTTGCTAGTGTCCATTTTGACGCGCGCTCACACAACACTGAGTCAACTCATCACAACTACCTGAACAGTGTTTGTAGTACGCAATCTCATCGTTTGACCGCCATCTCGTTGAACCCGATCGGACTTATACGACGCGAGCTACAGATCACTGAAGCCATCTATTGGCAAAATAATGGATTACTTTTTACTACACCATATATATTCTAACCTGCACACTCTGCCCGGCATTCTATGTGGGGGAAACAGGTGGTTCTTTGAGTCTCCGTGTCAATAATCACCACCACTTTTCCATCACCAACAGACCTGATTCGCCAGTGTCTACACACACACGCAATTGCATACTGACTTCGATGACAATATCCGTATAGCTGTTATCCATACCCTATCCTCCACCACAAACACATCCACACGTCTCTGGGAAGGAGCTTTCATTCAGGGCTTGAGTGCTAAACTTAAACCTGGTCTAAACCTTTTTTTCTCTCCTCTTCTACATCCATACTTCCCCTTTACCCTGCCAATTCCTTTTTTTTTTTTTTTTTGCGTTATCCATAATGACTCCCACTTTTTGTGATTGCCTCAGCAACCTGCTACCTTTTCATTGCGTTTCCTACTATACCATATCCCACCTTTTCAGGGTACGTTTTCTATACTAAATCCCACCTTTCCGGTGTACATTTTCTATACTATATCCCACTTTTTTTTCGGGTACGTTTTGTATACTATATCCCAGTTTTTTTCGGGGTGCGTTTTCTGTACTGTATCCCACTTCCTTCGACCACATTTTCTATACTGGGTCCCACTTTCCTGATTACGTTTCCCTTACTGAGTCTCAGTTCTTTGATGATTTTTTTTTTTTGTACCCGGCTCAATTTGCAACAAATACTACTTCCTTAATCCCTTTCCCATGAGTACTTGCGCACGCGCAGACCGGCGTCACTTGTTTTTGATGTGGGCGTCCGCCATGTTTTTGTGTCACTTTAAGTTGTGAACGTGTATGAAACTAACTTCTTTATTCTCTTCTACTGATGACGCGTATGCGAAGATTCTAAGTAACTACAGTGTTGTGTGTGTATTGTTAACGTGATTTTCGTCAAGATATTGCGTAAGTACAATCCCTATTCTTTCTATTTAAATTTTACCTATTATATTGCCTATCCGGCCTTCTGTATTTACCTGGCAATGTCACTTATATGTTTCGTTCTCAGTCTGAACTGATATATAAAGATACTTTGTCGTTCCATATAATGTAATACATGTACAGCGCCGAATACATTTTTCATCTAAATAACTTATTAACAAGGTTTTCTGAAATCGTGGCATTAGTACCGTATAGTTTTTTTCTTAATACGAATCTTTTCTTTTGTAGGAAATGTTGTTGTGTTAAAACCTGCAGAGCAGACACCTCTTACGGCTTTGTATGTGGCTGAGCTTATCAAGGAGGCTGGCTTTCCTCCTGGAGTAGTAAATATCATTCCCGGCTATGGCCCAACAGCAGGTAAAGCTATTGCAGAGCATATGGGAATCGAGAAAGTGGCTTTCACAGGATCTACTGAGGCAAGTAAACATCTTTCTCTGGCATTTGCACGTGTAATGTAACACCGCGAAATAAGACTTCTTTCAATTCTAAAGCCGAGAAAAATAAATAAATATTAAGCATTCTCTTCCGTATTAACTCAAGTGTGGTTTTTATTCCTAGGTTACTTACTGATTAAGGGTTTTTATTTTCGTGGTCATTAGCCCCTACATAATTACGAAATGCTTATTTGTTTTTACACTAAATATACATCTGATACACAGCTATGTCTAATCTATAATAGCGGAAAATTATCGATAGTGAGTTATAGCAGGTTGGGAGACAAAGTACATTGTGCAGAAATCGTAGGGAGGCAAGCATAATGATTATTATCTTTCTTTTTGACGGACATATAGAAGAAGAGAAGACGAATTTGCTAACTTTCTAATTTGCTCACCACCTGTATAAAGTAAAATTAAAAACACTTCTCTTTACGAAATAATAAATAGCGATAACTTTAGATAATTTCTTTCCAAATAGTACTACGTCAATTCCTAGTGATGGTAAACATCATACTGACGCACAAACTGTGGGTAATATATGAAAATAAACATTTTGAATATTTCACCACGTATATTTTTCACAGTTGGAAACTTTATTCCAGGTTGGCAATATTGCCCAGTGACGTCACAGAACATTTTTGTCTTTTAATATCCTATTGATATGAATCTACTTCCAGTGACATTTAACTTTAATATATCTTTTATGATTTATGGAGAAATGTTAATTTTATTTCCCATTTTAAGTAATCGAATTTTGGATGATTTTTCCCCTTCAGATATTCGTACGAATTATGATCTTTCAATCTATAACTAACCTATATCCCTGCTATAATTAGGCGATGCATAAATGAAAGTACTTTCAACAGTAGATACCGGTAAGGGTAGATACCAAGTTTTGTGACGTTCTATTGCCACAGTACACTTGTTTTACAAGAATGAGTAGCAGATAAGTAAAATTAAGTACTACCTGTTTCATAGGGTAGTGCTCCTCTTTACATGGTGGCGCTGATGTGGTCAACAGTGACTGAGTCGCCGGCTGTGTGAGAGACGACAGTGTTGCAACGTACAATATCCAAAACAACCTACACGAAGCGACCGTAGCTCAATTAGTAGAGATAGAGAGTTCGTTTAGCAATCGGAATGTCCTGGGCAGTGTTCGATTTGTTTAAAATTACGAAGTGGGGGGGGGGGGGAAGGATGTCCTAAAACTAGTGGCTGATGGTACTTTTCAACATACTACATGTTTGGGTAGATTTTATCTCAGGTTGGGATGATATTCAGAATCAACAACCGGAGATTATATCCTCACGAACCAGGGAAAATCCCCGACAAATGGAAAACACGTCCTGGGAATGATCCCAGGGACCGCCCATTTTGACTGAGGTTTCCAGGGTTTTCCTCAGTCACACCAGGTAGATGGCGGGATGGTACGTACAAACTAGACCTTGGCCGACTACCTTTCAATATCTTCTCCCATACCCTATCCTGTCTTGAGCCTGAGATGGTTTGATTGCCATGAAGGAATTCAAATTAAAAAACAAAAAACGGTGCGGGAGTCGCTTTTCATACATAGAATGTTTTATTATACATTTAAGTTATTGAAGGGGGTGGGGCTGAAATTTCTTGAAATCTGTATGTTAAGATTCGTTTTAATGCAAGGTTGCATTCACACTAGGGAGGATAGTAAGGATATAATGGCAGTGAACTATTTCGAAAGTGCATAAACTTAGAAAGGGATATAGAAAAAAAAGTTTATATAAAATTACCACACTAAATACTCGCTTGGATTATCCCCACACCACTGTTTTCTGCTTGTGCTTCCAGATTTTACATTTCCGTCGCTTTCTGCTACCTTTTAGAAGTCATTTTGTATATTCGTCACAGTTGTCATACTTTTCCTAAGGTTCTTAACATCGCCTTTTGTAGAGAAAAGGATTTTTTTTTTTTTACTTTCCAGAAATTTAATATATTATTATACCAGGGGCGGTCGAATGGTGTACTCCAGTCCGAATTCAGACCCCAAAGCCTTTTATCCCGGAGCTCCACGGTTTAATACAAATTTAAATTTATTTATGGTCTTTTGGCACCCTTGGCTCACGCCGGGTTTGATACGATGGTCAAGAATATTGTGTGAATTGATTATATGTACACAATTTTGTATTTTAAAAAAAAATGTAATTTTAATTCATTTCTTTTTTTACTTTTTTGTAATTACACAGTTATACGGAGTATCTAATAACCTCTTACTGTCCTGTTTCATTTATTTATAACGAGCCGCTGTAGCTCAGTGGTAGAGCGTTGGTGTAGCATTCGGGAAGTCGTGGGTTTGGTCCCAGGGGCCGACCATCCTGACTGAGTTTTTTCTGTCACATCAGACAAATTCCGGGATGGCACCTTCAACATATGCCCTGGCCGATACCCTCCCGAACCCTTTCCCCTCCGTTAGTCCGCCTGACCCCCAGATGCCTAAAGGCCATAAATAAAATTCAAATTTAATTTATTTATGGCATTTAGGCACCTGTGGCTCGGGCCGGGATGCGAGATGGAACCGGTCAGGACTTAATGTACCATCCCGGAATTTGCATGGTGTGATTAACGAAAACCTCAGTCAAGATGGTCTGCCCGTGGTATATAACAGAAAACGTCTTGAATACAAGTCAGCACTCTATTATCTGAGCTACGGCCATTTGGTCTTGCAGAACTGTCTTGTACATAGTCAACTAACTATCTGGATCACGAAGCCTAGTTATTGAAATATTACCATTCATTCGGTCCTGAGACGAAAATGATTGGAGACCCTTGCATTATATGTTTCCGTTACTCTACGAGGAGCTTTCTTTCGATGTATCCATTTTACGAAAGGAAAAACACGTAACACGACGCTCGAGATCACCGATCGCTGTGACCTATAAGGTTATTTCATCTCTCTCAGCACGTAGGACCTCGGAAGTATGGAATGATTTTGCGTAGACTTCGGACATACGTAGAACAAAACGGGAACATCCCGATTTTGAGATAGAGAGAAAAGATGAAACACTGCACCCAGTCAGTACCCATGAATAATTATTACCTTTGCCTCTGACTTTTATAGTATGTAGCAGGATTTTCCTCTTCTAACAGTTATCGTAGACTAAATGAATACTGTATATTCCGACGCTATCTTGAATTCGGGACTATTCAAACAAAGATACGTACGATGTTCTCTGTAAAAAAAAGTTTTCAACACTGCGTGAGAGGGTTTGTCTGTCACGTATGAGCTAGGTTATGTGTGTGTGTGTTTACTGTTCAGTGTTTGGCCGCTCAGTTCAGGGGAACTTAAATATGAAACTGGTAGTATATGGGCGACAAGGTAGCAAATAATTTGGCGTTCCTTGATCATCTTGCGGAGATTGACGGTGTTGCTAGCTTACGGAAATTAGTTTCTTTTCTTTCTTCAAGTAGGTCATGATTGACTTAAATATTACAAATATGAAATATATATAATCCAAAACCTATCAAAGTAGGTATAATTTAGTGTAATTAGGTGCCGCACAGGCGAAGTTTTTCCAAACAATCCTCCTCGATTGCGGAAAGGTTAAGATTATTCTCACGAACGACTACTCCCTCTCTTGATTTTTTTCAGAAATCGATCCGTAGATTCAATTTTATCATTTATTTTGTTTATTTATTATTATTATTAAATTTTAACATCACACAAGAAAACAATGATTAACGTTGTAGTACAGTGTGTGTGTGAGAATGAGCATTCTCAGTTCTCGAACTGTTTCGATTTTTATGAGATTTCGTTTGACTCCCGAAAACATTTGTATAGTACAATATATTATACAAGCTGCATACAAAGCGAGCTGTTTGCCAGTGTAAATTGTTAGTAAAAGTTGTTTCATGAAGTGGAATGACAACGCTTGATATTAATTTTGATAGGTTGGAAAAATAATCCAGGAGTCTGCTGGACGAAGCAATGTGAAAAAGGTGACATTGGAATTGGGTGGAAAATCTCCAAATATTATCTTTAAGGACGCTGACATGGATCACGCGGTTGAAACCTCACATTTTGGACTCTTCTTTAACCAGGTAAGTATAGCTACGTAAACTTTTTCTAATATAGTCACATATTAATTCCAACAAAAGGTAGACTGTCATCGAGGGAGAAAAGGTGGCGATCTTTTGCCACTTCAGAATGTTCACAAAAACATTAGAGGAAATGTAACGAGAATTGATCAAGCTGCCATGATGAATAGTATTGACTTCATTTGTTTGCAATATGGATATTTGGAATTTCTTCATATCCCCTGCAAGTTCGTCACATTTTAATGGATTGTAATGTTGTAAATATACTAAAATAATGTTCTGTTCTGGGGAACACTTCATTGTCGTTTAAAAATATCTGCAAACCATGTGATATACTTACTGCAAATATGAAAGGAATTGACTTGCTGAAAAATATGACAGAGAATAATTTGTCGGATGATTAACTTGGCAAGACTTCAACATTCTCACTCTCTTACAGTAGACATGACAGTAATGCCTCTCCACGACGTAGAAGTGTATTTTTTTGTGGAATTATGGATAGGAAAAGCCAGTAAGCTACGCGCTTATATAAGGATGTCTTTGTAATATTCCATTACCCACTTTTTTTTATATTCTGCCCGGAAAACTACGACTACGTAATCTTCGAAAAGCCTAGGAAGCAAAAGCTTATCTTAATAAAGGTATGCCCGGCGTCATATTTTAGTAAGTGTTGTATTTCTAAATTCGGTGGTAGTACTACTTTTGGTAGAGGTCATCTTTAATAGTGTTAACCGTGATTAATCTTTATTGCTTTCAACTGAAAACAGTCTATCAACCTGGGGGTGTCTAAAGTACAGCTCAGTAATTCCAAAATATAGCTATAAGGAAACACTATGAAAGATCTAACAATAACCATGTTTATGGTAATTAGTATTTATTAATACTTCTCTGGACCTATTCAGTAGTAACAACCATTCTTTGAGAGGACAGGTTCTCAATATCAAGTACACAGTCACTGATACATATGATTAACATAGTATACACTTTAGTCCCACTTTGGAGAGACATACAAATGTTTTCCTTCCATGCTATGTGTAATTAATATCATCCACCAACGATTATTGTAGAATCCCAAATGCTACCATCATATGTATTAATTAGTAGACAATAATCTGTCATAGCAAACAATGTCAACTTTAGGAAGAATGTTTGTAATAACCGCGCATCGAAAACAAAGTATTTAACTGACATAGTTGCCAGAGTACAAATTAATATATATAAAAAAAACAAAAAAAAAACAACACAGATAACACCAACTTGCAGTGATCACATCACTGCAGTAAGTCAATATGTTCTAAGGTTCCCCCACTTTGTAACTTTTTACATAATGAAGGATGTTGAGCTTCATAGAGGGAATATTTTTATTTCCAGTAAAGTTTAGGTGTATGCATGGGTACTTTTTGCTACGAGAAGAAATGATTATTTTTGTTTGCGCTTTTTTTATTCCAGTTTTAAAACAAATGTTCTGTTCTTAGGGTCAATGCTGTTGTGCCGGTTCACGTATATTTGTGGAGAGTGATGTCTACGATGAATTCGTTGAGAGAAGTGTAGCCAGAGCGGAGAAAAGAACCGTGGGCAATCCATTTGACCTCAAAGTGGAGCAAGGTCCTCAGGTATGTAGTTGTTTTAACTTAGCTGTGGAAATATTAATTTCATATTTCGTCATAACTGTATTTGTAGCTCGATAGTTAAGAAAAGCCAGTCTGGCCCTGTGGTCCAGTTGCTACAATCGCTAAGGACAACCCCGGGCAGGTGGCGCGGGTGAGTTCCGTTTACGCCGGATTTGAGTTCCCACCTTTATGGTGTTTTGCTCAATTCCCCAGGCGATTGCTGGGATGATACTTTCCATACTTTTATACGATTTACTTTCTGTGCATTACGAATTTAATATCTTTCTGTAAACAATATTTCTTACAGTAACAGAATTCAAGGCATGATTACAAACAACTATAATAATAATACAATCATCATTTTAAATTAAACTCAACTTCCATTCAGTATAAAAAAATAGTTACTTCAAGCTGCCAGAAAACTCTGCTGCCATCTATCGAACATCAAACTTACTAGAGGACAATCACATCTTTGCATGTATTCTCTTTCTTTCGGGTTTTACCAACAATTTTATAGTATTTTTGTGCATTCTTGACGTAGCTTTTCATTCTCATCTCTGCTGAAGTTCATATTTGGCACAAAATAGTTAAAAAATCAAAGAAAACACGAATAAAAACTGCACAACACTCTACAACGCATGTGATTCCTGCAGCTTGACTGCTCTCCGAAGGAGTCGTTGCAACGGTTGCTAGCGACACCATGCGTCCGACGCGCAAACCAAACCGGCTTCACTGATTTCCCTTCAACGTGTCAATGCAGTGGCGCGTGCAGCAGTTGCTTGCGATCTTCGTATGCGAAAATCGCACAAACGAAACTGCACCTTTAACCCATTGCGCGCACAGCTGATTTTTTCCGGTATTTTAAACTTTGGTTCAACCAAAGGGGCTTTAAACAAAACCAAAACATGCGTATTCGACGACCGTCACAAACCAGTATTAACTGTATAATTTTCAGACTATCTCGTCTCCCAGATCACTTTATGACCTAGAAAAGTGACAGTGTTTCAATTCTAGCAAGTTTGAGCACTTTTCATCTATAAGGAAATAAATATTTGCAAAGTTACTTATTACAGTTAATATTCAACACACACAAATACGCTGGTACAAAAAATTCGGGTTAAAATATCCAATACAAACATATTTAAAACATTGTTAAAGTTGCACAATCAAGCGATCACGCATATCAAAAACGCAGCACCACCATACTGCCAAGAAACTTCGTATCTTGCAAATGCCGATTTTAAATAACAGTGTATTCCTGTTGCATCACACTTGCATCAATTTCTGTTTTATAACTTTTCAACGCGTATTGTAATACAGATTTTAGCAAAGCTCTGTAAACACTCAATGACGCACACATGCCCGATGAAAAATGGCTGCTACGACCAAACAGTGAGAGGAAACAATCTTAAAGCTACATTTCGTCTCTGCTAAATCCCCTAATATTATGAGTGTCGTTCTTAGGTACTTTGTCGCATACTACTTCTAATTTCTCATAGAGTTCTTCCTTCTGTATTACTTAGTTTCTTTCTGGGGTTTATAAACTGTAATATTTCTAAATTTTCCTTTTATTCGTATCTTCCTTATTCTTTCGTTTATCAGGACGTATTGTAACACCTTCTTATCTATTTTGATGCCATGAATACTGTTCCATATAATCCTGTCTTTTCTTCTTTGCCACTGTAATAGAGGAACACTACTTCTTGTCGATCGTCCCGCTTCCTTGCCACCATATTTCTTGAAGAGCTGTTATATCTACATTCTTCATAACTACTTTCTCAGCTATTTCTTCCATTTTGTCTGCAGTCAACATCGTCTATACATTCCAGGTAACCAAACTTTTTTCGATGCTTATTTTTATTTCTGTTCTTCATTCTATTCCGAGGCTCTGGTTCTGGTTTCTGAACGTTTCTCTTTTTGTGTGATAGGGTTGTTAGACCTGGAGGATGAGTCGTTTTCTGTAGAGGTACTCTTCTCGTAGCTTTTGTAGACCCCTTGACTAACTGCAAAGTAACAGTGCTGATTTTGGTCCTTCCCGGAATTTCTCTGGTACCCACCATATCTGGCGGATGTTCCCCTAGCCTCCACCTGGGCAGGTGCCTGGTGGGAGTCCAGCAGCTCCCCCAGGATTTTTGGTATCTAATTGAATTATATTATTGATGATTTCATTGTCGTTGTTTATTTCTTCATATTCGTTTTATCACTAACGGAAATGTTGTATGCAGCTCCTTTTGTATCAGTGTTCATTTTGTATTTGCGTTCGACAAGTCAAGAATCGATAAAGCATCGAGATACTTTCGAGGAGTATCCACTTTTATTCGTTATTTTTTTTAAAATAAAGTATCGTATTGGTATCTAGATACATTTTTTTCTTGGGAGTATCGGTATCTTGTATCAGATACTTGTAGGCGGTGTCTTTTCCATGTCTGACCATATATCATCTTGAAGGATTGAGAGTGTACTTTCCCCCCCATTAAAACTCACTTCAATCGCTGGATGAAACGGCGTGGTGCCCCCTGGGCGGTTACGCCAAATGATGCGTTTTGGGAAAATGACTCAATTCTAAAGTAGTGGTTAAAGAAATGGAAGTAAAATAGTTATTATTGATAAGAAAGTGCATTTCAGGAGCAGCATTTTTCCAGTAAACGTAAGATGTTTCATGGTCTTTCTCTGTTTCAGGTTGATAATGAGCAATTCAAGAAAATTCTTAGCTTAATCGAAGCAGGCAAGAAGGAAGGTGCAAAATTGTTGACTGGAGGCGGACGAGTCGGAGACAGAGGTTATTTCATCAAACCTACAGTGTTCGCTGATGTTGAAGATAATATGACGATAGCAAGGGAAGAGGTATAGAAATATATTTTGTAATTTGTTTTTATAGATCTATTTTGGCTATAAAGTATGAATGAAAATTCGCAATGACAAAGATTGCCATATTGACAGTTGTAAGACAGTATCACCGTGAAAACTTTTCTTTCAGTGAATACTTTGCGAGTAATAAAAGAATCAGAAGAGGTGAAATAAAATGAACACTTGATTTGTTTTCTAATGTTAGTAGTTAATTTTTCACAATATAAAAAATTAAAATATATTGTAAAGATCCGTACACTTTGTGATGACTTCTAATCTTCCTTTTAAAGCGAACAGTATGGAAAGGCAGGAACGCCGTTTGTCGCAGATCGGTTGAATGGAAATGCTGACAACCTCCACAGCTCGCTGATGTCCCCAAGGTATTGTGTTGTGATAAGTGTGTGAACTGTTGGAAGTCAGCTTGATACCCGACCGGTTCTGACCAACGTAATCATTTGTTCCTGCTTTTCACTCTGCTCGGAACCTTCATATATATATATAAAAGTTTGGATAGTAAGGACGGCTGTGCATTTTATATATCCGTATTTATACTCTCACTAATATTACTTTCAGCTCTTGTAGCCATATCTTCTTTTTTTTGATCATACTGTATGTGAAATATTAGCAAATTAGAAAATTTCTCATGTTCAACCACAGGGTGGCCAAAACAAACTGACCCGGAAAATGTTTATAATTCTAACACTAAATTTACCCTTGTTGATGAACAGGAGAACTGCCCTTTACAGAAGATGCTGGAAATAGTCACCGTTGATGTCGATGCAGCGCTGTGCTTGATTTATCAAACTAACACAAACGTAGCAGCTCTGCCTGAGGGATGGCAGCAATAGCGTTTTCAGTGTTCTGCTGTAGCTCTTCCAGTGTACACCTGACCCTTCAACTTGTCCTACAAGTAAAAGTCACAGGGAGAGAGTTAAGGCGATCGTGCTAGCCAGATTTTACTGCCTCTGCTGACTATCCTCTCCCCACCAAACACCTCATGAACTCGTGATAAGGTTGCAAGTGTGGTGTGTGCTGTAAATTTCCATAGTCGTTCATCTTCTGTGACTTGATCCACAAATGGATTACATTGATTCTGGACATACGGTGATCATTAACAGTTTGGTGAAAGAACCATGTTATGCTTCGGAAACCGACCATTGCGCACCAAACATCAAACTTAAGAGTATGCATCGGCTGTTGAACGTACTGATGAGAATTTGCTGATGCATAATGGCGCGTGTTCTGTGAGTTCACATACTCGGACAGGCTGAACCAGGCCTCATCTGCCGAAATGAACTGAGGATCCAAAAGTCCGGATTCCACTTTATTCAGAAACCATCGGCAGAATTGAACACGCTCAGGTTTGTCCGGAAGCTTTAATTCATGCACAACAGAAAATTTGGAAAAGATTGGGAGCGGAGGGAGCTTTGCGGGGAGGTCGGTTGGAGTTAGGGTGATTTCTGGCACGATCCAGCTGTTTACAGATGAAGTGTTCGGGATATGTACAGTCAGTGTGAGCTAAAGAGAGGGCACTGAAATAATTTTGAGTAGGTCATCAGAGGTACAGATGCGGGAGCCCGGACAACAAGAACGTTTGGTATGGTATGGATGGGAGCTGTTGAAATGGAGATACTGTTGGTAGGTTTGATGTGAACGCCTGTCTCATATCGATTGTTCTTGAGCCAGACATCCACATCAAGGAAAGTTGTGTGTTCCTGGAGAATGACCAAGTGAATTTGACGAGAAAGGTGCAGTTGAGGTTTTGCAGAAATGTTTCCAGACTCGTAGTCCATGGGTCCAGATCAAGAAAGTATCGATATAGCGAAGCCAGGTAAAAGGTTTGAGAGGTGTGGAATTGAGGTCTCTAGGCGTCCCATGAAAAGGTTGGCGTAGAAAGGGGCCATGCGAGTGTCCATGGCTGTGCCTTTGATTTGCAGGAAATTGCGCTTCTAAAAGGTGAAGTTGTTCATGGTGAGGACAAACTGGGCTAGCTGGAACAGAGATGGTGTGCTGGGTTTACGAGAGCTGGGGCGTGTGTCGAGAAAGTGTTCAAGGGCAGCGAGGCCATGGGTGTGGGGAGTGTTGGTATACAGTGACGTCACGTCAACTGTAACTAAGATGGTGTCAGGTGGGAGAGGATTACATATAGAATGTATTGTGGAGAGGAAGTGGTTGGTATCCTTGATGTAGGAAGGAAAGCCTTTGAAAGGGAAACGAACGATTGGAGATGGTGGTCAAGGAAGGTGGAGATTCTTTCAATGGGAGAGCCAATACTGGAAACGATGGGTCTGCCGGAATTGTCAGGGCAGAGTGTAAAAGCAGTGGAACGCGACAGCCCCTCATGAGGTCCATGCGCTTGGAGGTAGGTGCGGATCTGTTTAAGGAAGAATTGGGTGGGATCTTCCTCGATGAGACGGTAAAAGTTAGGATCAGAAAGTTGTTTAAGGGCTTCGAATTGGTAGTCCGAGTAATTCATGACTATCGTGGTGGATCCCGTGTCATCCGGCCGGATAATGATGGTCGGATCAGAACGAAGATTGTAGATAGCTCCTCGTTCTGCAGAGGTGAGGTTGCAATGTGATTGGAACGTGCCAGCGAAGCCAGGGTTAGCAATTTGGAGAGGAAGGAAATGTACAGTTCAACAGGATAGTTTGGAGGGAGAGGGGAAGGGTCTTTACTAGACGGAGGAAGGAATTTGTGAAGGCTGGAATGAGTTTTGGTGTCAAGAGGGTCTGGTCTTAGAGATTTTGGGATGAGTGGACCAGTGATAGTGTTACCTGAAGTTACAGGCAAAGATGAGGAAATCATTAAGTAGGTTGGCTTGTTCAATATGGCGGGAAGGAGAAAAGGAAAGGTCATAACGCAAGGATACTATTACAGTGAATTTAATACTATATATATATGAAAGTCAGTCCTTCGCAAATTCAATTAAGTTAAACTGAACTTGTTCTCCTTTCAGTATAGTGCATTGTAGACTCTTAACTACTGTGGATAATAACTTACCTCAGTATTGTACATTACTTAATTTAAAAATCATGAAAATTGGCGGCGACGTAGTGGACAGCACTATTTGAATTGCCATGGAATTGCGCAATAGGAAATTTTTGTACTAGCGTGGAAGTATAGACAAAATGAACTCATTTTTAGCATGCTTTTGCCATGCAGGCTGGTTCCGTGAAAGAAAAGGCTGAAGTAACTTCTTTATTTTTAAACCTTTTACTTTCTAATTTTAAGTTCTTTCTTTTAGATTTTTGGACCAGTGCAGCAGATAATGAAGTTTAAAGACATGGACGAGCTGATTGAACGAGCAAATAATACCATTTACGGATTAGCAGCTGCAGTTTTTACCAGGGATATCGAAAAGGCTTTGCACGTAGTACAAGCACTCAGGGCTGGTACTGTTTGGTAAGTTCTTTATCTACACCGTATAACAGGAATTGAGAAGGAGTTTGCGGTAAGAATTTTTATTACAAGTCGTCCTTAAAAGTGATTTGGGGAAGAAGGCAGCGTTTGAAGAAAGTTTAACATAGAACTAACAAAGAAACTACCAGAGATGCAATACACAGCCCCATAAGGAAAACTCGGTGGGCCTCCGGTGGCCCACCAACCATGAAGGCGGGCCACCGGAGGCCCGTCGAGTTTTCCTCATGGGGAGATTTCGGAAATTTTGGTGTCGTTCTAGAATTCTCGGATTATTGCGAAAAGATTTTGGAGAAATGAAAATTGGGTTAAGGTTATGTTCCCTAAAGAATTTCTTGAACTTATTAGTAATGGGATGGTATAAAAGGAATTCTATTCGGGTTTTAGGCTCGGTTTTTGTACGAGTTTTGTAAGATTTAACTTTTTAAGAAATTACAGGATTCGGAAGTTTGAGGATATCAATTATTGACTGAAAATCATCAAAGCAATATATAATCAGGTTCGCAAATAATTAATAATAATAATAATAAAAAAGTACCATTATTTGATAGTTTCTGCACCTAATATACCTGTTATTTACGGTTTACCAAAGTACACAAAGTCGTTCCATTCCGATCCATTTCAGGTCGACATCACGCAATAGTAAACTTCGCTAAATGGTTGTCTAACTCTTGAGTGTATACAGGAATAAATTAACATACATAATTTTTAATTCTATTGAAGTAAAACGACGTAGGGCCCCGCAAAAGCTATAGTTGTTTGTTTTCGTAAAACAAAGCGTGCGCGTGTATTGTCGTATCTATGCTAGTGAAATGATATATCTATAAAAGTGAAACAGAATGAACTAAAGCCGTATTTCTTATTGTAACAGAGAAAGCGTTTATTTTAATTAATATATCTTGAATACCATAATCATTACGAGCATTATTACAGTGTAGAAAATTTGAGTTGATGGAGCATATTCCAAGTACCAGAGGACTGATGCAATATGTGCGCACGTACCTAAAGTCGTTATTTCAGCTTTACAGGCACAATAATAACCTAAAAATGGGCCGCACATTTTTCAGCATGATAAGCAGCTTTAAGTGATCTTACACTTGTTTAGTTTAGGTTTTTTTTTTTTGGGGGGGGGGTAGTTTTCAAGCACTATCGAAATCCAGTTTAAAAGAATTTACCTGAAAGGCATTTTCTATTGATTTTGTGCGGGATCTTTTTTGCTCTTGTCAGTGCGAACACTATTAAGATCATTTTAACGTAAAATCGGTTACTCCCCTTTTGAAACAAGTGAAATAATTAAATTACTCCACTTCTGTTCACAAAATAGTTTTTTTTTTTCTTTGAAAGTGCTGTTACCGCCCATATAATTAATTTTATCTTTTACCGGTGTTGTTATTGTGATGGATCCTTTCAGATAGATCCTTAAACAGTACACTTTATACATGTCCAACATTACACACAAAAGAAAAAAAAAATGTAGATACGTGGATGACATGTTAATTTTATACAAAGATGATTCACCACCTTTAAAAAAAAAAACTAAAGGAAATATATCACACATCAGAAAATTCGATTCACTAAAGAGCTTGAAAGTCAGGGAATTATCAGTTTCTTATCTACAAATTTGTAGATAATAAAGCCGCCGATCGGTTCGAGGTATGGATTTTAACAGCTAAAGGTGAATCGTGACTGGCCGAAGTCCAAAGTTACTAGACTGGCCTATATAAAAATAAAGTTCACCAAATTTTGCTAGATAATGAATTTCAAAGTAGAATATATCGCAAACCCACAGTCCATGAACAATATATACACCAAGATTGTTCACATTAGAAATAAAATGCAACATATGGCTCACCTTTCTACGAGGTCAACACAATGATTACCATAAATAAAAAAATATTGAAATGGTATCATAAAGCCAAACTAATACTAAAACCATAGGCTAAATAATAATAACATAGACATACCGCTTACCTATTTTTGTCTGCGCTAAAATTAATGGGTTTTTGCTTAAGAGCACGTGGCTACTACTAAAAAGAATCCGCGACTGAAAGTAGTCGCCGGAACCACCTAACGGCAGGATTCAAAATCACGTGCTCCTTAGCGCAGACGAAAATAGATACGCGGTATAAGTCTGTCTAATTTAGTCTATGCTAAAACCGAGCCCAAAACTTGGATAGTACTTTATATCTTCGTATTGCTAATAAGCTCAAGCAAATCTTTAAAGAACATAATCTCAATGCAGTTTTAATGTTTCCCAAAGTCTTTCAATAAAAGTTTCACACAATACAGAAGTTACTTCTAGCACGTCAGAGATGTTAAAAATCACCCAGTCTCAGGCATTTTGAAACATCGCATTTTCCCCACATATTTCATATTTAAATTGAAGAAAACAATATATACCAGAGAGGTTTATGAAAGTTATTTCAGCAATAATAATAAACCTAAATTAAATCAGGATCAGAGAATGTTAAACAAAGTATGGTTTCCGTTATTTAAATAATACACACCTCTCTCACGTCACATTAAATACCATGCAACCATTTTTTTTTATTTAATTTAACCCATTCAACTTCTCCAACCGGTTCTTTCTGTTTATGACTGGCACATATCGTGTCCTATCAAATGAGCCAGCCAACTTCTTTTGAGTTGTGCTGACAAGGTGTTACTGCTTTTTACCCTCTCCAGAACTTTCCCTATATCCTTACCCTATTCCCAACGACTGAAGGAGGACTTTGATTTTGATCCGAAAATATTTCCGTACTTATTGTAATTTGTTTCTTGTTCGTAAACTCAATGAAGATTGTTTTGTTTTTCGAAAGGTAAGTCGTACATATTGAGAATTGATAGTTATAAACTCGACCGGAGGTGCGTCACGTGACAAGTAGTGAATTGATTGCAAGCAAATTTGGTATAATGATAGTGGGTTCATATATTTTTAAAATTTGTACGGAATACTCTGGTAACGAGACTAAGAAACATGTTTTTTTTTCCGCTCACTGCATTAGAACTACGTGACCCGTTCTAACCTAAATCATGTTAATACGCTCCCAGTGGGCGCCAGGAATTTTCCTGTCACATCCAGCAAATGCAGGGATGGTACCTTCAAACCAGACCCTGGCCGATTTCCTTCCAACATCATCTCCCTAACCCGACCTAAGCAAAAGTAGCCTAGTCGCTAGAAATAAAATTCCAATATTGAAACTGTGGACGACCTTTAATGTTTTAGCCATATGAGGGCATTGCTTAAACGGTTAAACCAATTCGATTCATACTTGGTATGATGCTGTTTTTTCCTACCTTGAGCTGTTTACCGTTTCCATAATAAACAGATTTAAATATGTCGCGTGATAACGAAGTAACTGATTCTAGCCGTACGTTGTATGTTGGTTGAAGGGACTACGTTTAATGCTTTAGCTGTATAATATAATTATTGTATCCATGGTAGCGATTTAATTATTAAATTTAAACTAGTCCATGGTTAAATCAATTCCAGCCAAATTTTGCGTGATAAGAGGACAAAACTAAAGTTTTCAGGTGTATTAAAGTAGTAGTACCTAAATACAGGTTCCGGGAAAAGAAGAGCTCTCGGCGAGGGTCTTCTCTGTTCCTTTTTGAGTATGAAGGCAATATATTCCCAGTTTTTAATAATGTTTCCCTGATAATTTCACCAACTGTTACTAAGAATCTAACGAATCGTTAAGTAACTTAAAAAAAAAAAAAAAAAAAAATCTTTGTGTCCCCGATCCTCGTTTATTCACAGAAATGAATTTATATGAATAAACAAAGATCGGGGACACAAAGATAGGGAGAAAGAAAGATTTTTAAAATTCTTAACAACAGTTTGTGAAACCCGTCATATTTTTTCAGAAAGAAATGTTCTTATGTTCCCAGTGAATGATAATGATCTTTAGAAGACCACCGAGTTACACTGCTTTATCGCGCTCATTTTTATTTATTATTGTATTTATTTATTTTTTCGAGAAAAACCTCCCCAGCACTGCTTTGTCGGACAACCGCAGGATACAACACAAGAGCACACGCGCAGACATACACTCTGGATAATGGCATGATGTATCTCGCTAGCTTACGCGATCGTCAGAGGGATAAGAGGGGTCCATAAGTTTGCCCCAATCCTAAGCAGCTATAAATCTGTTTTGTTTTTCTGTCCTTCCTGGGTATTGGGAATTCACCAGTCTTCACAAATTTGTCTTCTTGAAAAAGGCTTTAGCAACCTTCTATTTTTGTTTGGAAGGGATTCGGTTCTTTGCTTCACTTTCCAAAATCGCAGAAGACTGTAAATATTTCTGATCTGTCCTCGTAGCGTATCACCATCCTTTCTTCCTGGAACACACGAAAGAACCTGCGACAACTGATGCAGTGACATGGTGTTTGCAATGCTGTCGAAAGAAAGCAAAACCGGTATACGTGAAGTGTTAGAACCAGAGCTCAGCAGAACGTTTTCGAATTTATTTAGTAGTAGTAATAATCCTATGATTTTCCATTAACTTCCTATCACGTTTCGCGGCTGGGACAACATACCAGCTGGTCTAATCATAATTGTCAAAAATTTGGTTCTCATTTGATTATATTAAAGCAAACTAAAAAGATAATCTTTCTTCAATGGACGAAAGGCATAACCCGTAGAGTTGTTTAGCAATTGCAAGCACAGCGTTTCTAGAGACAGTGCGTGATAGTTATGTCGGCCTATTAGACAAGATTAATAGAAGTTGCCTTACTATTCTCAAATTCCCTTGAAACTTATATTTGTTTTTGTTTTTTACATGAAGTTACAAAGTAAGCGTAGGAGCTCATGTATTTAATTAACGAAGTTAGTAATTTTAACTCTTAATGAACATTACTTTTAAAAAATAAGGGAAATAAAAGAAAAAGTGTGATGTATACCGCCAGCATCTGACGTCAGCAACGGCTAAATGACTTTAAAAGTAACGCTCTACTAACAATTATGATCAGATGAACCCTCCAGCGCTCAAATTTTGCATTATTAATTTTATTTATTGGCTTTTGTATATCCTTCGTGTGTAAATATTTGTTTGTATTTGACACAAACTTTTAAATCCATTTTTTCAGGGTCAATTGTTATGATGTTCTTGGTGCGCATGCTCCGTTCGGCGGCTTCAAAATGTCTGGCAGTGGACGAGAACTGGGTGAATATGGCTTAGAGGCGTACACAGAGGTCAAGACAGTGACTGTGCAGATCCCTCAGAAGAACAGCTAAGGACTTGAAAACATTTTCCAGGAGAGGAAAATGAAATGCAATGCAAATCGATTGCAATGATGCCAATTTGTATACAAGACTGCTGATTAAATTTTGATATCATTTATATATGATAACGTTTAAAATACCAATTGATACATGAATATATTTTTTGTACAGAATTTGTCATGTTGAACTTCCAAAATGAAAGAAAGTTTTATTACTACATTTACAATAAACACTATAAAATATATTGTATATGAAAAATCAAAATCAAAATGCTGTATATTGTAAAAAATGTAATACATATTCTTTGAACTATTTGATCGTATCTGTTTGTTATTCAAAATAAGAGGTATGCGCCGCATACGTGATGTGGGCGTTGTGCGAACTTTTACAGTATATACGTTGAGATCCTGGATTGACTAAATATTTTAGTAAAGCTACTGATCTGTTTTCCAGCCAAGGTTACTACTTACTTCAACTAACCTCTTCATTTTGGTACCGACAGGTACAAGTATGAAATGTTTCTCTAATGACAGGCAAATCCCTCCGGGGTTCATTGAACGGAGTGGTTCGGAGCCCACTGTACTAAAAACTGTAGGTCCCGTCCTTAGAAGCTGTCCAGCTCGTTTAGGACGTTATTAATAATTCACTCACTTTACTGACAGGTATACTTACGTAACAAGTCTGAATTTTTCAAGAGCTATCTAGCTGTAATGTAAGTTCGGTAAGATTTTAGAAAATTACGTATTAAGTATTTTCTCTTTCCTGACAAATCAACGGATGCAGACATACGAGGTTTTGAAAGTAAGCTATCGGATATTTACCATTATGCTTCTGACATCGCAGTCGCTATACTATATACAAGAGAGAGAAATTGCATAGCTGGAAGCTGTTGCTGTCCTGTTCTCCTATCAGGATTTCTGAATTATAATCTTATGGGACAGGGGGCGTTGCCTGAACTGATGTTGCCCTGCGCATACCTGTGTATGAAATGGTAAAATTATAATTTTCTCGGGGAAAAAAAAAAGTGTTGAATCAGTGCATTATTCAGCAAAAGTTCGTAGAATAATACTCTTATCGTTTGCAAATTTGACTCTGCAATGTCTGTGGTGGATGCAGCATGGGCTGAAGTTTTCTTTAAAATTAATTTGTTTTGCTTATCGGTGTGGCATACCTGGGCTGTTTCATGAAAGGACTCTACAGGTTTGCACTCTGCATTTTGGACCGACCGGCCGTGGCTCAGTGATACAGCGCTGGCTTAGAATTCGGGAGGTCGTGGATTCAATCTCAGCGGCCGACCATCGTGAGGTTTTTCCAGCTTTTCTTTGTCAAACAAGGCAAATGCCGAGGTGGTACATTCAACTTAGACCCTGGCAGACACCTTCCCGCACACTTTCCCCTCCACTATCCTATCCTGAACCTTCGATGCCTAAAGGCCATAAATTAAATTCGAATTTTGCATTTTGATGCTGCTGTTATTTATGTGCACATAATTTGCAGACGATTTGGAAGAGTGCAGAGTGAACAATGTAATGTGCAAAGTCGTTTTTTGAAAAATATTTGCAAAGTGCGGACTGTTCAAGAAATAATGGCCCTGTTCATTTCATAACTTTCCAATCCATACCTGCCCATACCCGTAGCTTTAAGCCCTGCCTGTGTACGGGGTGTTTCAAAATTATTTGAACGATAACATATTCCATAAGGATACATTATTATATAGTTTATTACCAGCGATCCGGTGAAATACACTGAACACATTCTCAAGTTTATTTAG
>JAGDQP010013024.1:0-12422 GCA_022664845.1 Lepisma saccharinum | reverse complement strand
TTTCCCCTAGGACACTCTTACAACCCTCCACTCGAATATGTGCGTGAATGGACAGATCGCATTTGCGCGGCGGTGCAAATCATTGATGAGAACATGCTACATACATGATGTCTGGACGAAGTTGTACCGCATTGATATTCGCAATGGGAGCTTCCATTGTGTATCTCTGACTAGTCAGCTTCATGTTACCCACTGACAAACTTAAAATAGCACCTGTACATACGTTAAATTACATTTTGTTGTGACCATGTCTGAAATTAGATTGGAAATCGTTCAAACCATTCTGTAACACCCTGTATACCGAAGATTTGTATACTTTTAGCAAGGTCATAATAGTGTTGTAAGGAATAATGACTCTTCTATTGCTCAGCGAGTGACTTAGCATCACAGTTCTTACGGTCTTGGGTTATTCAGTGCGTGGTGAAAACAGTATCCGAAACATCGATACACTTTCATTTAAAACTTGTACAGGAAATATATAATTACACTAGTCAAAAAAAGTTTTGCAAAAATCAGTAAGTTATTATCAAGGAAGCAGAGAAGTGAGATATACCTCATATATACAATTTCTGTCGCCTAAACGTCTAATATAAATACCTTTCAATAAAAGGACATCTTTAGGCGACAAAAATTGTAGATACAAGTTATCAATGGTTAATCCTCGATATAGTAGATAGGATTGGTGAAAGAAAATCATTGAAGAATATGTGGACATCCCAGGAAATTAGATAAAATACGCTGAGAGTATTAATAAGGAATGTAAAGGCTAGTCCTAAAATTAGTAGTTGACCTCAGACAAGAATTAAATGTTGATATATGTGCTAGCACTGTGCGAAATTCTCTACGAGCTAATGAGTTATTGAACAGCTCGCAGGTTGAAGAGAAGCTAATGGGAAGAATATGTTGCAATTTCTTAAGATTGGACCTGAGCCCAGACTTTTGGAATAGTTAATTTTTATGGACGAAATTGAAAATGGACATAATTTGTTCAGAATGATCCAAAACACAGACGTCCTAATAAATAATTATGGATTCTCTACCACACACATGGAAACGCGATCTGAATCTGTAGATATCTACACCATTGAACATTTGTGGCCATACCTAAAAAGAAAAGGACGTGCAAGACATTTCCCACAAGAAAGACCTGAAAAATGCGTTAGAACAAGAATGGAATAATATCCCGTCATCGTTCACTTCAAACTTAGCTAAGTCTATTAGTGTTTTCATTTTCAGACAATGCCGAAATTCCAAGGATATCGTATCATGTATTAAACACGCATTAAACCACAGAATGTAGGGCACAAAAAGTCATTATCTGGACTGGGTCAATACTTTCTTTTATTTGGTTCGTTCGTGTTCAGAATCATTTTTAAAACTATTTTTCTAAAAGCAGACAGTATTGTATTTAATTTTGTTGACTGCAATTTAAAGAAAATATATATATATATATATTTTGTTTAATGTATTTAATAATTATTCAAGCTGTTTCTTTCTACTGCTGTTGTATTTGCCAATGTGCTCATAGTATTTCCAGCCATTATGACCCTGAATGATACTTCAATAGTACTCCAAGTTGTGTCAGTCAGTGGCGTTTCGTAACATTGAGCAACCAGCCACTGAGTTATATATATATATATATACTGAGAGAGAGAGAAAAATGTGTGGAGTCAAAGAGAAAAAGTTTTTCGTAGTCATGAGTCGTTAGTCCTGATGTAGATCATTACAGTCATGCCATGGCACACGCTTGCAGTAGCAGATCGTGTACGAATCTTCATGCTAATTCAAGAAGGTCTGACAGCAGAACGTATCCCAGATTGTACACTGCAGTCAGTGACGTGTCACGTGTGTGGCAAAGAGTTGAGGAGACAAACGATATCGGATAGATCCCGCACAGGTCGGCCTCGCAAAACGACAGCTGCTCAAGATCATTTCATTCGTCTTAAATCACGGCGTCATCTTACTGGTCACTGCAACCATCATCTCCAGAGAGCTACAGGTGTAAATGTGCCATCACAAATACGTGCAATCGTCTCCACAATATAGGGCTCCATGCCGTAAAAAGTGCCACCACTCCGTCAACACCACATACCGGCAAGTTTACAATGGGCAGGAATGCACCAAATTGGAGACGAGAATAGTAGGCCCAATGTCTGTTCAGGAATGCATTACGCAGCCTTCCGATGAAAACCCCATTCATGTGTGGAGAGCACGTGGCCAACGTTTTCATGCAAACTTTGCCACAGAACATCATCAGTTCCGCATTGTTCTGGGCAGGAATCATTGTGGTCCACATCGAGACGGCTACCTTGAACCTATAGTCAGTGGACGCCGTGTCAGCATTGTGACCGAGTACTTGGGAGACACATGGCATCCGAAGAATGGAGTTGCGCCAACTTTCCCCTGACTTAAACTCCGTGAAGCATGCTTGCTCTTTGCTGAACCAAGCAACTGTAAATCGTCCGCAGCCCCTTTAAACAACTACAGGAGCTGTGTTGCAGTGGAAGATTGGAATAGCCCGCTTCTGGATGGTCTCGACGACGTGTGTAGTCGTGTACATGGATGCTTAATACATTACTGATGTCTGCTAATGGTCGGAAATTACCCATCAGTTGTGGTTGGACTTCGTTGTGATTTCAGTTCGAAAGGCAACCATTTGATATGAGTTTAGTTGTACAAAATATTTGCAAGTATGGCACCTAGCGTGACCACGTGTGCACTACTGTGTTAATATCATACCATTTATGTAATATGAAAAACTTATTAGGTAGATTTCGAAGAAAATATACCTATTGAGATCGGTACGATATGAAAGTGTGTATATATATATATATATATATATATAAACACGCTAGCGGCCATAATTTTGAAGATATTTGAACCAAATTTTTATATGTTGTTTCTAGGCTTAATAGCTCGGTTAAGTTCGTTAATGAGCAAAATCGGTCGCCATCTTGGATCCAAAATGGCCGCCGAACCCATTGTTGTATAGAATACACAGCCTAAACCGCTGGGGCTATTGAAATCAAATTTGGCATAAAGGTACAACATCACTTTTTGATTATGAAAATGTTACCTAATGAGTTCAAAGACGCCATCTTGGATCCAAAATGGCGGACCTAAAAATCCATTTTCCACACCGTTTGAGCTAGAGATACGAAATTTGGCATAAAGGAGCATTATGATGAGTAGCTTAGGGAAATATCACAACATTTGGGAAAAGTCGCCATCTTGGATTCAAAATGACCGCCCAAAATCCCATTTTGCACACCGTTTGAGCTGGAGAAATGAAATTTTACTTGAAGTTGTACTATCACAAGTAGGTCACGACAAAATAAGAACTTTCAAAAAGTCGTCAACTTGGATCCAAAATGGCCGCCCCAAAAACCCAATTTCCAAATCATTGAAGGTAGAGAAACGAAATTTTCAATAAAGGTGTATGACCAAGAGTAGGTTACAATAAATGGGGCAAATCTTCCCTTTGGGGGCGCAGCCAACCGTGGGAGGGTGAAGATGTACTCCGTGGTGGTGTACTGCTGCAGGGAGATTTTGGTTAAGATAAAGGAGGCGCATCCTCTCAAAAGCACTGAAGTTGGGGGGCGAGCCCCGGCTCCCAGCGAAACTTCGAAATCTACCTCAGCCTGTAGGCCTACCGAAAGGGATTTTTTTCTACTAGAACCAGTATCTTTCATGAACGAACTTAGATACTTTCAGTGGCAACAGAGCTCAAACGGGGAAAAAAAGTTGTAAAACAAATTTCAAGCTGGTTTTTTTTTTCTAATTGGAAAAAATTATCAAGTACAGGGTGGTATTAAATCATAAAACAATGAAAAATTACAAGGAATAACAAATGTTTTATTTACACTCCTACTTTGCAGTCACTGTCAACATTACATTGTTTCCATCCATTCGCATTACTACATATTACATCTCAAAAAATTATGTACATAAAGCGATTATAAAAAATATTTTCTCTTTGGAATCGCACACTGCAAGTGGCAACAACCTCACATTAAACATTTTTCTTAATGAAAATTACGACTAGCTTTGCTTTAAAAAAAAAAATCAAATAGTGTACAACATTACTGGGCCTTACCACAAATTGGTTTCGTGGCCATTACAATTCAATTCCGCTTTCATTGATCAAAGCTAAACATGGAAACGTGTGAATGTTTTCGAAGTTAAGCTCAGCCTTCAACGAAGCCTGTACCAAATGAATGCAGAAAATATGCACCACTTTCCGCACTGAATACGAAGCCAGACATGAAAATTCCACTTCATTTCCTCCAATACTGAGCGAATTTGTGCAACTGTTCGACAAGTGCTGCCATAACGGCGGTTACAGAAACGTCGAGGAGATTTTGCATATAATGAACAGCCTCTTCATCTGTAAGATCGAGTCGTAACTTGTCCTGCACCTTTTTCACAGCTTTATCAGGTTCCAAAGCTATGTCCGGTACGCTGGCATCCACCATCAGAGAGAAGAGATTCAGAATTAAGTTGGCATGTCTGCAAAATAACGAAAGACAAAACCTTATTTTACAACTAATATTGCACTAACATATTATATTTCCAGATAAAAAATACTTTACGGACTTAGCCTCCACAGTTACGATCGCTGACCGGATAAACACTAAGGAGGTGGCGCGGGTTCGTGTCCCACTGAGGTTCTCTACGAATTTTCTCAATGCCATAAGGCAAATGGCTGAATGATATCTTTAATATAGAACCAGGACGCTACATTCTTTCCATTGAATAGTACTCGACAAGTGATATCATCCCCCCAGCCTGTGAATGGTTTAGGTTGAACCTGTCTTTTCAGACCATAATTATATTCTCACTTAAGCACAGAAGTGGGGATCGAAACCGCACTGTTTCCGAACAAACTGACCTTGAATGATGTTAACACGAAAAGCTATGGTGACATCTCCAGTTTAAAAAAAAAAGTATCAAACCGTCATTCAGTCCGCGGTATTGATCTGCTTAACAAACATTAAAAATGCAGGCATAAATTGGTCGCCATCCTAGATGGAAATCGAACCCCGGTCTCCTGATTACCGATCAGGTTCTCTATTCTATATCCATATCTGTGTGAAAGACCTTACCACCTATTTCATTCGTACTGTAAGATATTTGTGAACGAAGAGGAATGCCTCTTCTTTTGATATCACCAGTATTTGGCTGATTCGGCTGAGACCAGAGGAACACACACGCACACAATATGGCTGTGTCACCTGGCAAATTAGCTGGTTGGGCACCCAACTAGAGCAGCGACAAATTTTTCTGTGCTTTTTTTCAATTTACAACCAAACACATGATATTTGTGCACTATTTGATTCACTTCAAAAGTTGCGTGCCAAAAATATTCTCTCTATATATGTGTATGTACTTTGTATACACAAATTGACACAATTACTTCACACGGACTTGCAGTGAATATTATATTCCATAAACTCTTATACATTTCTAGCACTACGCCCGCCTATATGCAGAACATTTTACTTCTGTCGTGTAAAAGGAGACCCTCGGGGTGGCCGAGAGGTTAGCGCGCATGCTTTCTATAGGTGATGTCACGGATTCCGTTCCCGCCGGGGTCTACTGAATGGAATGGTTCGGAACCCACTTTACCGAAACTGGGCACCACCAGCTCGTTTAGGACGTTAATACAATTGAATCAAGCTAATAGAAAGAAGGGTATAGTTCCGTATTTTGTTAAAAGTATCACCCAAACACTCAGAAGGACTGAAAGAAAACCAAGGGGGTGAAATTGGCATACTCTTGAATTCGATATCGTAGCGTTGTGATTGTAATAATCTACTAATTAACATACCACTCAATTTTCTTGATCAAGAGTTCCAATTCAAGAAAGCCTCGAGAAACAAGATATGTCCCAGCACAAAAAAAGACTCATTTAAAATAACAGTACTAAATAGGTTACTTCCATGATACGAAACAATTAGGATCAACAACACCGACAAAAAACAGAGGAGAAAGAAATGTGCGTATGACATTATATAATGAAGGGAACTATATATTGAAGGATGGCAACTGAAGGCTTGCTTGAATGGAAAGGAGGAAGAAGATTAAGATGGCTGACTCTCAGGTTCTCCACCAGCAGAGGAAGAATTCTCACACTGGGCGTCTATTCTTTGTGACCGATCAAACCTGTCTACTGTTACTTCTAAAGGGTCTACACGAAGGAAAAGAAAAGGCAGTCGATTGATTTTATCAAGCCTCTAGCAGGAGGTATAAAAAAAATATCGAAGTGTCTCCATGGTACAATTCCAGCACTGCATCTGCATACGATGCAGCATTTCACTGACTGAGAAATTCCGCTGGTGGAATAAATATGTCCCGTCTGAACAACTACAACTGGCCTTCTAGGGCCTACTACAATCGGAAGAACACCAACGATGATTTATGTGTTTCGTTACAACTGGTGTTTAATGTTTGAAAAAGAAAGTTTAATTGAACATAGTATGCCCGGTGAGGAACAGCAATTTGAATAAGAGTGCCAAATGTTTGTGCATTGTTGACCGCTAGTGTATAAAAGTTCAATTTTCGACACGGGTGACGCAGAGCGCATTAAAAGTAGCCTCATGGAGCAAAGACCTCTGATAACATTAGTAAACATGCCCCAGAAGTGTACCAAGACACGGGATCCGTTTACGGTGACGGCTCCCTAAGCCATGCACACATGTTCTGCTCCTTTTCACGTTCTAAGAAGACAGTTCCTGGAGGATAAAAATCTCGGTATGTCCGGTTTCTGCAAGAACTGATGCAAAACTGGGCAATGACAAGCGAATAACCGACTTCTTGCTGTCGGTAAAGAAATAATCAGATTAATCATGGAAAGAGATCAAAGAAAGATTGATTCAGGTTTTACCTCGTTCGTTGACTCAAGAACAGAAAGGGCACCCAACTGTTGGGCTTTGAAATCGATCTGTGTGCTCGAACATCCGCCCTACTCACCAGATTTGACTCCCACAGGTATTCTGTTTTACCGAAACTAAAGTGTGCCTTGAAAGGACATCGAGAATATCGAACGCGCTGTAATCGAGAGACTTACGACTGTCACTGTGCTTTTGAACAGCTATGCGACGTTGTGTGGAGGTGGAGGGAGCTTATTTTGAATCAATGTGGAACGGAAAATCACATGAAGTTAGACTGTTATTTCATGGTCACACTGTGTATTCATTACACATGAACTATATAGCGTTTTCTATTTCTAATGTATTACCACCTGACTCACACCTCTCTACAAGTGACAAAGAAAATAATCACATCCATACCTTCGAAGGTGTAAGAAGGCTGTGTAGCACTGTTTTCGAAATTCTTGGTAGTGGTCCGAGTTGATCCCTCCCATGGCCTCTACCATTTCTTTGCTGAGCTTCATTGGTGGTGGAAGTGGCTTTGGATCCCGTCCAAGAATGTACCCAAAGTCAATATGGAACAACTTCCCTGAGGTCGTTAGCAGTAGGTTATCCAAATGACGATCACCCACACCAAGGAGATACGTAATCACGCAATAACCAGCTGGAAAATGGAAGCAAATTCATTACTATTTGTTGAGGAACTCACTACGAACCATTAAGAATAAAAAGAAAAGAACATATCTACACTTATACTAAACTAAAGCATCATGGTATTACGAAACTAGGTTTTCATTTGTCCTTATTTAATTTAAACTATTCAAGTAATTATTTATATGTGAAATGTTAAATACATTCAAGCAGAAAAGGCTACTATAGCCTGACCAACAAGAAAATATAACTATGGCGCCGTAGTCTGCTGTTATGTACATTGATAACACGCAGACAACATGCATAAGTATTCGGTAAGTACTAAATGGTTGAAAAC
Source organism: Lepisma saccharinum (assembly GCA_022664845.1). Classification (NCBI taxonomy): domain Eukaryota; kingdom Metazoa; phylum Arthropoda; class Insecta; order Zygentoma; family Lepismatidae; genus Lepisma; species Lepisma saccharinum. The sequence goes on along the minus strand of JAGDQP010013024.1, from coordinate 4,562 downwards.
CGGAAACTTTTATTCTGCTACATATGACGTGGAAATGCAAAACAAATGAGAATCGAGCTTATCTAACATTTTCCCTCCATGATGTAGCTATAAAGCTATTCAACTTTAGAAAGTAAAACTCCTTGCTTTCCTTGCCTTTCGTGACCGGAATTTGCAACCTCTTTATTTAAGAAGCTCTCCACTTGTTCTCATGATGCCGGATCAACACCGAAATTCTACGAATCCCACGGGGAATCGAACCCAGGTCCGAGATGGTTAATCACCGAAAGTGACACCATTGAAAAGTACACTTTCCCTCTCCATATAGTTCAAACCATTAAAACGCCGGGGTTTGACGTGAAGAACATTTTCTATTAATCTGAGTGTACAAATATGACTTCTTAATTCAATCTGTGGTTCCGAAAGCGAAACCAACGGTCTATCAACTGACCTATGGCCGCTTGGATATTGGGTAGATCTACGATAAGCGTTGTAAGAAGATTCCACCTTTCATATATAATATTCAATGCTTTCGTACAGCGATTTATGAAGCTGCATTGTTTATTTGAAATTTCAGTTCTTCTTACGGCCTCATATGATATACTGGCTGGTCTACGTTGAGAAAACTATCGCTACTGTCTGCAAATTCTATTCAAATATAATATGTATTACTCAAGGGCAAAGGATACTTACCACAACTTCTCACATACGTATCCATTACTTCTGGTGCAATGCCAAAAGGTCCAGTGTCCGAAGGATGATGCTTTCGGAAGAAATTCTGAATGCTGCCTTCTGTAGCGAGTACTTCAGCAACTGGAGTGGATTCAATAAATTGAACAAAACCTGGAAAGAGTTTGCATACATCACACATATTGTATGAAAATTGTATTTTGTTAAAAGAAGAAATTCAACTCATTTTCGTAAGTGAAACTGCAAGAGTACGTGGCCAATTCTTACAACACTTGGAAATACAACATTAACCCTACAGCGGTCGCCTATAAAACCCTATACAGCCTATAAAACTCAAAATAAATTAAAAGAAGATATTTTTTTAAAAAAATAAACACAATGAAAATAATAAAATTATCAAGGAAAATGCACTAAAAAGTAAAAAAATAATAAAAAAGCGTGGGTGCTCTTAGATATTATGATAAGGTAAGCAAGAGCTATTTTATTATGTTTTACTTTTTAGTGCATTTCTCCTTGATAATTTTTAATTTGTAGTGCATATTTCTATGCTTAAAAAGCTTTGTTTTATTTTTAAAAAATCCTTTTTTAATTTATTGTATTTATACTATACTGACGATTCTTGAGGTTACGAAACTAGTTGTGATCAGCTTATCAACATCAACCAACTTAAATGCTGTGATTTCTGCAGCTGGCATCATAAAAATTCAAAGGTAACTTTTCACAGTATTTTTCAACTGTCCGGCAAAATCTCGCGAAAGAACTCCGTCCCATTTAAACCTCAATTCTCTTACTATTCTCAGAATAAGCCTAAGTTGACAAGACTCGAACTAGTTAAAAATTAGAGGGAAACGTTCGACAGATCTATTCACTTACCATGCTTACTGCTCGTAGCGAGAACCCTGTATGGCGTTAATTTGAGATCTAGGTTCTCTCGGCGTAGCAGTTTGTCCATTAGGGTAATAATCTGCAAGATTAGCTGATCTTGTCGTAGATCATCTCCATGCTTAAAAATAGCCACGTACTCCGTCCCTTCAGTTGTTAAGAAAGTCAACCTAGATGGCATCAGCGCTGACTTGAAGAGAGTGGCTCTGTTGACAAATAAAATACATTTTACTAACACTGTATTTAAGACCTGTTACATACAATAATGTCACAGATTTATTTATGAATTAAGAAAACGTACTTAAGGAAACTGAAAACTATTGCACAATTGGAAACAAATACCCTTCTAATATAATCCAACATTATTTAGCCTCGCGAAACACCGTGTAAAGAAATCGACAGATCTAAAAAATGGTAATCTTTCAACAAAAATGACCACTGGTTTATAACCAATGTTTCCACGACTAAGCCATAATATATTTAAATCCTTCTCTTTGTTTGTATTGTATTTTAAGAAAGTGCAGAATGCACACTGATTTAAAAGTATTGGAATTTGAAGTTCCCTCAATACGCAACAATGACGATATACTGTACATTCAGTTCTTCTCTAGTTTTTTAATCACTTATCTCATATGCACATGGCTCTCAAAATATCAATGAAATTCATTAATATGATATCTGAGAATCAGCGTGCGCGGTAGCGCACGCAGCCAAGTTCCAAGCCGACCCGACGACGAGCGGTGCCAAGCAGCTTTACACGAAACACTAAAAAAAAAGACCGAACAAAAGCTAAATCACCATTTTCAAGACATTACTGCTTACTTCGTAATTACCCCAGCAACACCAAATTCCCAACGTTTACTAGTACTAAAATCTTCTATAACACTACCAAACCTCAAGTTAAAGGGTTCATGGGGTGCTGAGTTATAAGCCCCCAAAATAGGCTTTTTTTCGTGTAATAACTACTCACTCACTCACTCACTGACATAAATGTTCGACATGTTCCCGACTAGCTAGAAATACAAAACTTTACACATGCTTAGGGGTAACATGTAAAGCTCCGGAAAAGACCAAAATCTGGGGTGCGATCCATAGGGGGGGGGGGACAAGAGCCCTTCAAATTGTAAAATCAATATACATATTCTGACGTGTTCACGACTAGCTAGAAATACAAAACTTTACACATGCTTAGGGGGTAACATGTAAAGCTCCAGAATAGACCAAAATCTGGGGTGAGACCCATGGGGGGGACACAAGAGCCCTTCAAATTGTAAAATCAATATACATGTTCTGACGTGTTCACGACTAGCTAGAAATATACAATTTGACACATGCTTAGGGGGTTACTTGTAAACCTCCAGAAAAGTCCAAAATCTGGGGTGGGACCCCTAAGGGAAAAAATAGCCCTTCAAATTGTAAAATTAACATAAATGTTCTGACATGTTCCAGACTAGCTAGAAATATAAAATTTTACACATGCTTAGGGGATAATTTGTAAACCCCCAGAAAAGCACAAAATCTGGGGCGTGACCCCCTTAGGAGGGGATACAGCAGCACTTCAAATTGGCCAACTGGTTTGGAATTTAATCGAACAGTAGTGTTTAATTAAGTAGATGCCAGTAGAATTACCAGAGAGTTCGCCAAATTCTTGAAACAATCCCACTCATGTAAGCAGTATAAGAAAATTTCATTTGTTCCATAAAACTTAGCTAAATCGATATGAGAACTACTTGGGAAAGAACTTTTTTATATATCAAAACTTCCATATGATGAAACATCTCTCTTTTCTTGTACTGCTTGGGAACTTGGCTTTGTTTTTAACACGGAGTGTTCTGGATTCGGATAAAACATATTCTTCTGTCTTTATGAAGAATAATACAAATAATCGTAAAGAAATGTACTGAAGCAAAGAAAACTACACCATACATCAAAACTGTAAAGTAAATAGCACAGTTGTTCAAAGCAAAATCTTTTAATTTTTGACACTCATTTAACAAAACTTGTGCTCCTTTCATTGTTTCAAACCCGAAATCGTTACTTCTACTTTTACCGTTCTATAAGATTAACATTAAAACCAACATGATGCTAAATTCGAATTTAAAAGAAAATATACACTACAATATTCTGAATGGAACAACTATATAATTTGTATCATTCAAGATGTACTTACTTTTCAGGTACAATTCCCTTGATTTTTACATCAGGATCCAGTGGGAAAGGAAGAGGGTCAAAATTCGCAAAATTGATCTTGAAAGCCTCAGCATCTGCCAACAAAGCTTGTAGTCTCTCAGTCTGTAAAAAGAACAAAAAAACAATTCATCAATACACGAGAATTCAACTTACTGCTTCACATATAATAAAAATGATTGCTTTAAATTTCACTTCTTTGTCTTAAAAAAGTGGAATTAGAAGCACTGGAGGAAATTCATTCCAAATTCATGATTTTATGAAATATTTACTACAATGAAAGCAAGCTTAAACAGAAATTACTTTTCAGTTACATGCCTAAATGCACTAACTTTTTGAGTACGACAATGGAGAGCAAGAACGCTGTGATAGACTTATTTGGCATTCATTATTTTGAGATAGAAACAATCATTTTAGGATCAAGGTTTCAGATCATCTAGAATTCTTCAAGAATTAGGCGTAAAAGATAAGAAGGAAGAAAGCAAGGAAACACATACAGAAGAGGACAAGTTCAAACTTCTGATAAACTTTATTTCATTTGTGCCAGTTTAGTGATTACTGACTTCGGCCTGCTACGATTGAACGAGTGCACCGCTTTACAAAAATCCACAAACATCTATGTTCCAGGCGGGATTCGAAATCAATATTCAATCATTAGATATACGACAGAGTAATCCAGTTAACTGTAATTAATTAAATAAATAATTGGAAATTATCCTTAAATGCACGCAACGCCGCATCTATTATGTGAAGTTTGGGTTGCCTATCTCGCAGGGAGTTTAATATTAATCTATTATACATAAAAAATAATTAAAAAAGGATTT
>JAGDQP010013023.1:25627-48861 GCA_022664845.1 Lepisma saccharinum | reverse complement strand
GGTGTGAAATGGGAGACGGATGAGCCAAGTTCCTTGGTGACAGCATGAACAGGAACAAAAGAACTTGGCGCGAAGTGGCAAGGTTCATGATCCTCAAGCTATAAGGGTGGTGGGGATCCTAAAACCCACTATGTCCACCGCCACCAACCCTAAGGCTGTTGCCAGCTCGCGCCAAGTTCCTTTGTTCCTGTTACATGCTGTCACCAAGGAACTTGGCTCATCCGTCTCCCATTTCACACCTTTTTAGGGCTAAAGAACTTGGCTCCACTTTTTGCACCTCTGGTGTTTTTGATCGGATTTCAAACTTCCGCAATGGGCGCGCAAGGGATTCCCAGAACATCTCTGAAGTAAAGGCGGGTCGAAATGAGCATGACTGGGACGGTTTTCCACCAGGAAATAATAATTCGTTTGCGCCAAGTCGAAATCTAAACTAGATTCCATATACCGAATGATTTTTTAAAGTAAGTTGCATAACAAGTAGGAGTAAGAACTGTATAATTTCACCGAACGATTTATATATTTGTTAGCAAAGAGATTGAATATCATTGCCCAATTATATGCTATGAATGACTATGCTATCTTTACTCACACGAGAAGTAGTTTAATTCATGCTCATTTTGACATACCTCATCTTTAGAAATATTCCGAAACCCCTGCTTCTTTTGGGGAATCCCTTGCATGCCCATTTCGAAATTTTGAAATATGCACTTTCAAATGGAGTAGGTTTCGAGGTTTTGACAATACTATGCCTCATCAGCTTACTGTTTGTGGTGATAAAAATATAAAACTCTCGAGTTAATTTTCCCACGCTTTCGGTCACCTGTAGTTCTAAAACTATGCACATTTCGAAAATTTGTGAGGAATAACCTTCAGAGGTTTGTCGATATAGTTCATAAACACTGTATATACACCGTGTGCTCCCTTTCCAAAACGAATTTATAGATACGTGCCTCATTAAACGTAAGAAGGGAGTGGGTAAATCGGAGACCAGGATCTAGGGGAACGCAAAGGGGTATTTGCCTTTATGCGCAACCGGCTGGGAGGATTTAGGGTCAGTCTTTTCGATACAAATGTGTTAAATTTAACGGGCGGCAGAGGTACAAGACAAATGACTGTGCCCGCCTCGGGCGCAGTATTTTGTAGATCCAGTAGGGTTTCATTTCTAATCCTATCAGTTTGTCAGAATTTTATTGTCTGTTTTCAACCATGCAATGTACGCGTACACACACACACACACACACACACACACACGTGGACTGAATATGGTTCTGTATTATTATTATATTATTATTTATATATATATATATATATATTGATTCTGCCAGGATTTTTTGTTTGGGGAGTATTAACCACAAATTGGAAAGCTGCAAATAGAATTTTAGTGTTTCTATTTATTTTTACCGTAAGAAAATAATGCTTGAGAACTACCAATTGGTGGGTTCTGGCAGAATCTGTGGACCCTGTGGAGAGGGACAATCATAACGTCATAATATTCTCGCTAGCGAAAAGAATAATAGAGTGAATAGTTCCGTAACAATACTGTCTTGAAAGTTTAATATGTTGCGACAGTTTGACGCAATAAATATTTTCATTGCGTATTAAGAAGAAAAACATACTTAACCTGACTTATTCTAACCTATGTTTGTGAATTTATGAAATGTTTAAAGTGCGTATTGTTTTCATCACCTAAAAGGAAGAAAAAGTCTAATCACAAAAGCAGAACCTTTTTGGAAAGCGCAAAATAAGAAAAAAAAAAGTCAAGGATTACCGAACGCGTGACCACTGAATCACAAGTCCACTGCCTTATCCATTTTTACTATTTGTTTATTAAATCTGTATTAGACTACAGAAATCAGAATAAAGGAAAAGAAAATATATATATATATATAAAAAAAAACATTCAACGAACATAAAGGTACAAAACAAACAATAACAAAATAACCTATTTAAAATATAAATAAAAAAAACTTTAGATGAACTAGTATCGAAGCAGGGACCACTGCATTAAAACTCCAATGTCTTACCCATTATTCCACACAGCCAACTATTAGCCAGTGCTTTCCAAGAGCTCTTTATAGCAATTCTGCAAACGCTTAACAGACGCCACTAATACGCAGTGTTCACACGCCATGATTGTCCTCTCCGCAGACAATCCTCTGCCCTTTTATCCCATTCTGCCAACAGTTCTGTTTGTTTAGAAAAACGAAACAATGCGATTTACCCTTAGAAAGCTTCGGAGAATAGCAGTTAAGCCAGCAGCTGCTATTTTTCATCGGTTGTAGCAGTGATAGCAATTAATCAGAAGTAGCAGTGAAAAGTAGCTGCTACGTTATTTTTGCCTATCTCTATTTCACACCTGTTTTTCAAGGCTTTACTAATAGCTTTTTGCTTTCTTTGTGTATTGTGTAGATAAGCGCCATCCCTTCCAGATATCAAATCCGGCATAAAGTACGTTTTCAATTTTTTGGCGTTTATTGCCTTCTTCAAACTGAGGATTTAATTTATGTATTACTGTAATAATATATTTTATTATAAAGATCATTTATATTCATATTTTTATACGAAACTATCCTTTAGTAAATGCATTCATTTGTCATCTAATTTTATTTTCTAGGCTATTCTTTTATACTCACAATTAATAAAAATCCCTTTCGGTAGGCCTACAGGCTGAGGTAGATCTCGAAGTTTTTTTTTGTTTTCAAAAATTCAAATCTTGCCTTATATGAGAGTTATCGAGAAACTATTTATTGATTTGTAGATTATTCATTAAGAGCTGTTCAACGATACCCCACAAGACGTATATATAAATATATACATACTCTCTTTGCTTCGCTGGGAGCGCTGCCCCCCAGAGCCCCGTAGGGGGTTCGCCCCGAACTTGTGTTTCTTTGAGATGTGCCTCCTTTATCTTAACCAAAATCTCCCTGCAGCACTACACCACCATGGTGTCCATCTGCACCCTCCCACGGGGGCCTGCGCCCTCAAAGGGGAGGTTTGCCCCATTTATTGTAACCTACTCTTGGTCATATATCTTCAAAGAAAATTTCTTTTCTCTACCTTCAATGATTTGGAAATTGGGTTTTTGGGGCGGCCATTTTGGATCCAAGTTGACGACTTTTTTAAAGTTTTCTTATATTGTCGTGACCTACTTGTGATGGTACATATTCAAGTAAAATTTCATTTATCCAGCTCAAACGGTGTGCGGAAATGGAATTTTGGATCCAAGATGGCGACTTTTCCCAAATGTAATACTTCCCTAAACTACTCGTCATAATGCACCTTTATGCCAAATTTCGTATCTCTAGCTCAAACGGTGTGGAAAAGGGATTTTTAGGTTCGCCATTTTGGATTCAAGATGGCGTTTTAGGATACATCATGTAATATTTTACTAACATACAAGTGATAATGTACCGTATTACCAAATTTGATATTTCTAGCTGCAACCGTTTAGGCTTTGTATTCTATACAACAATGGGTTTGGCGGCCATTTTGGATCCAAGATTGCGACTTTTTCAACATTTCGTAATATTTTCTTGAACTACTAGTGACAATACACCTTTATGCCAAATTTCGTATCTCTAGCTCAAACGATATGGAAAATATATTTCTTACTTCCGCCATTTTGGATCCAAGATAGCGTCTTTGAACTCATTAGGTAACATTTTCGTAATCAAACAGTGGTGTTGTACCTTTATGCCAAATTTTATTTCAATAGCCCCAGCGGTTTAGGCTGTATATTCTATAGAACAATGGCGGTCATTTTGGATCCAAGATGGCGACCGATTTTGCTCATTAACGAACTTAACCGAGCTATTAAGCCTAGAAACAACATATAAAAATTTGGTTCAAATATCTTCAAAATTATGGCCGCTAGCGTGTTAATATATAAATATATACTTTGATATCGTACCGATCTCAATGGGTGAATTTTTCTTCGAAATCTACCTAAAAATTAATGTGATGGGTTGGAGATAAAAATGGAAACCAAGTTATACTTAAGCGTACTATGTAAGAAACAAATAGAATTTTAATTTTAAAAAAATGTTTCCACTTTTTCACTCCAATTTTATACGCCTCCTACAATACGTTATATTTTTTTATTATTATTATTATTTACAGTTTGGAAGTTGGAAGAAGTTATCGGATACATATGGTGGATTGGTAGACAAGTGGTGTAAGTCCATAATAGCAATTTTACAGCAGAGCAGATTTAAAGTTGAAACTGCGCAGTCATTCCATGTAAAGAAATAACTTTCAACGCATGCTCTGGGCAAACTACAGAACTGGTACCCACACCACTTGGCGATACTAAAGATCTAGCTATATAGATTTGGACAATATTGTTACTCCATTTTAAGAATTTTGGACTTACACCACTTGTCAGCCAACCCACCTATATATATATATCTGACACAAGAACCCCTTTAATCCTTCAGGTTCACAATTTAATTTTCATCTTCTGTCAAGGCAAGCTAAGAAAAGTTAATATTAATACATTATTATTATTATTAAATTGCTAAATTGAAATTCTCGCAAAAATGATAGCGTTTTTAAATACCCAGGTTAAATAAAATATAAAATGTGTGTTTTAAAACTGCACCGATAAACTTAGGGAGGTGATTACTCACATGAAGGCAAGAGAAAGTTCCTCTGAAGAAATTTCGAAATATGGGTAGTTTTGGAGCTACAGGTGCTCGAAGTTAAGTCACTAACAGCGTCATATCTCGATAAATAATAAGGTAGGCGATGCCGGCTTAGCTAATCACACCCAATACATCCATTTGAGCACTGTTTGCGATTGATAAATGCAAGTTACAGGGGATTTCCATGCTAGCCCTATTAACTCATATTTATTCCTTGACAATGAAATCCTTACGTTAGGAAATCTGCTAATTCAATCCTAAACACAGCTCAAATAGATATACTGGGTGACTTCCGAGTGTTATTTTCTAAGCCAACATGAGTTACGTCATTATTCGTAGAGATATGACGTCATTTGTGAAGACGCAGCTTTAACTTTGAGCGCTTCTAGCTCCGAAAATAAGCGTATTTTAAAATTTTTCCAAAGGAACTTTTTTCTTGCTAGTTGTGCGAAGAAGCACGCGAAAGGATTACCAGTCAGTGGACTGCCAGTACTCTTATCGCAGATCATTTGTTTATTTGCCTGTGATGGTGTCACAAATATGTAAAAGAGATTGATACGTTGATTTCACCATACGGATGTTTTATCTTTCCGTCAGATTGCAACAGTATGCGATTTGTGCAATTTACGGGGAATAAGAATAATTTACCAAACCGCAAAATACCGTATTTTACCACCGCTTATCTTCCAGCATGAGGGATATTTTTGAAAACAGAGACAGGAAAGAATTTTGCAGAGGATACCCCCCCCCCCCACTAAAATTCAAACACTGACTTCAAATTGTAAGTGGTCACTCTAGTCTTACCTTCTTTACTGTACATAGTGAGAAAAAGTGTCAAACAAAAACTACACTTTATTTGCCAAGTTCCTTTAAAATACAATATACACAAATGGACTAATTTCTCATATTTGGAAAACTACGCTGCCGAATAACACAAAATGGACTTCTGTGGCACTAAGATTTTTTACATACACTTCACAGTGTTTTGGATGTAACGAATATCAGAATATGAATACACGCAGTTCTGTATATTTCTCACTCAGTTCTTCGTCACTAACTGTAATATATCAATTGATTATGTGCACAAAGAAAAGAAAAGAAAAGAAAAGAAAAAGGACGTCTACTGAAGAGATGTGATAAATAAAAAAAAAATCTTTAGAAATACTGCGTATCTCAATATTGTCATTTTAATTTGTAAAACCATTTTCAAAACTTGCAGTTAACATTGTCTATTTGTGTGCGAATATCAAACTGTAGATTACAGTTACATCATAAGAAAACATTTACACAAGAAGTTTCTTCCCATCAGGTCATTCCGTCCTTAGGATCTGAAAGAAAAAGAAAGATTTAATATAGTACGCAAACTGGACTAGAAATTAAAACAAGGCAGACTGACAACATATATACGAGAGTTATAACCACTGCTTTTGCTTGTGGAGCAAGCAATCACAGGCGGTTACAATTACTTTTAGGAAGGTCTTAATAAATGTTACTCGAGACAAAATTCAATTCAAGCTCCCCAGAACGGCTCCAGGGCTTTAGGGAGGTTGAACGAATAGGATGTTATGGAGGGAGAGAGGAGAGTGGATCGGGATGTCTCAAATTTTCAATGATAAAATACAAACTAAGTTTTGATACCGGGAGTAGTCGTCACAAGTTCCATCACCACTGCCCATATGAAGAACTGACATACTAAAATGTGTCCTGTTCCCCCCATCAATCGGATATTCTACGTCTCTATAAAGAGAAAGGTGCATGTGCGAGAATCGAATGCAATTACCGGGCGATGGAATTTGCCAGACTCATCCCTAAGAGTTTTCTTTAACGACGAAGTGCTCCTTGGTTCTCTAGGGCTGAAAAAAAAGTACTCTATGTTCCTGTCCTGTGTGACTGAGAATTACACTTATACCCAAAATTTAATTGACCTGGGAGAATAGTACGAATTTTGAAATGAAACATATGAATTGGATAACAGCAAATAAACTTTATAAGATACTCAATTGAAAAAACAAAAAAAAAACAAAGAAGTACCAGAGGATGAAGTCCCCTGGCGGATTTGTTGGAAAGTGAACAAAATCAACTTTTAGTATGGTAAGTTTTACATGACAGCCTGAGACATTGAATTATTTGCCCAGATGATAGAAATTACACGTTTCTTTTTCTAGCCAACACACTTATTATAAAGGAGCTGATTTAATGTTATATTTGTAAGCATGTTTCACATTGATATAGCTTCTTCTGCACTATCAGAAAATACAGAACGTAAAAGTGTAATATAGTCTCGACATTACTGCTATGATATCATCAGTGATATTTACAACAGAAAAAAAAAAAAAAAAAAAAAAAAAACATTTCAAATGTTCTTTGGTTGCCTTGCAACTAGACTGAGGGGAAACAAAATAACAATAATACTGTATTGTTTAGTGGGCTCAATATGATCTAAAACGCTCCTACGTACAAGGTACAATCGGCATAAAAGAAAAGGTTTACAAAGAGCTAAATTACACATTATGTGGCTAGAAGGCGTTTTAGACATTTTACAGACTATTACATGTGCGTGTTTTTATTACAATATTATAGATCCAACCCTTAATAGTACTTCTAAAAATTGACATCGACCCGTTAGTCACTCAATTGCATATGCATTACTCATAAGTGATGGGAAGATAGAAAAACAAAATTGCCTACGAATTTAATTGGTTAGAAGATTGGAGCAAGATTTTAACGAAATAAGAAAAACAATAAAAGAAATTATGGAGTGAGCTTTGAAAGTTGGAAATTAGAAATCTGAAACGATAGTGGGATGACTTGCATGCTACTGGCTGACTTTGGCTTAATTAGGGGATGCGAAGAACAAACGAAGTAGGTTAGCGGCACCGTTTGCCGTCTCCGCTAACAGACTGAGTTAAACACAATAAAAAAAAATACACAACCCTTTTTAAAAAAACACATTGTATTGAGGAATAGACATTTACTCTTAAATCTAAGCACATTTCACATTGTATAAAAATCTAACTTATCGTTTCTAAATACTACATACTTATTGCAAATATTGGCCAATATTCGCGGCATAAAAAAAATACTATACACTCGACGACATGATGCAAATTGCAGGACAAAATTGAACACGTATATTGCGGGAATCAGCTGATCGACATTTGCTCTGCTTTGAGCTAATTTCTATTTATTCATTCTTATCATCTTTGTAATAAAAAGAAGTATAATACGGAATAGCTAGGCCTGCTATGAAACTTGTGAATATTTCAGAAAATATTAGATAAAAATGCATACAATATCTTTTTCTTTATAACATTTTGACAGGTGACAAATATGTTAGTGGACCACGCCCCCAAATACACTGCACTACTCCAGCTGACTTTTCCGTTAGGGAGAGACAATATGACACAAGAAAAATACAATGTTTACACGGTTGGGATGGAGATCCCACTAACAAACAATTGAAAGCAATACTCATAAATTTCAGGTCACTAGAATATATCAGATACACAAACAAAATACATTACTTAATCGTTACGATATTATATGAAATTTACACTGGCTACATTAAGAAAACTAATCACAATCGAATAGATGAATAGAGGTTTTTAGCCTGCGAACTTCGTCAAAAGATTACTTGGTGCAGCTGACGATTGTATGAATAATCATTTTGATTTTGATATTATTTTTCGCAAGTTGGCAAGCAAACCACTTTCTTTATATTTAGATATATATAGAGAGATAATGTTAAACACTTATAGAATTTCATTATATCTGTCAAAATAGTTGTTCGAATGGTTTCTCTAGAACACGGTAAATCACAGAAACATTTACCAAAAGCAGATTTGACATCACGTTCCTCCAAATCGTCTGCGTCGGCATAAGCCGGAACGGGAATGATAGCGTTCCTGACCCAAAAGCTCAGTTCTATCCCGAAAGTTTATTGCCGCGTTGCTGCAATTGTTCAGGTAAAGTCCGGGGACAAAATAGGACTACGAAAGTAGAAAATCTGGTGCGGATATCAACATTGTGACTTTGGAGAGTTTACTCCCCCACGGATTGACAGTTCTGGTTCCTCAAATAGGCAGTTTCTTCAATCTGCGTCTGGCCCTTGCATATATGACGCAACAATATAATGATAATTTGTTAGGTCCTACCTGATTGTCCGGAAACCTCCAAATAAATACTTTGACATTCTCTGGCCTGGATCCTGCTCCTTCTAATGTCCACCAATGTAACTTGTGAGCCGCTGTAGCATAGTCCCACACCTGAGGCTTGAGGCTCGTTGTTACTGACCGTACTGGTCCACACACACAGATGCTGAGTTTGTGTACAGATGCATTGTCATTTACACAATTCAATTTTCGGCTTGTACCAACGTATTGAACACGACAAGTAAACATATTCAATAAAAAGAAAATTGGAATCAACACGGAGAAGCAAACTGATGAAAAGGTTATTCGAAGATTAGGGCGCACTAAACGCGATTTAGCCACTCATGATAATTAGTACCTTAACACGTAAAAATAATTATTAAGATATGTGTGACTACCGAATCACGCTTCACTCGAAGTTATGTCGACGAGATCTTTAACTGCTCTCCCTTCGAAAATCCAGCCTTGCCCTTGTCTCCGGGATGACCCACTTTCTTCCTCCTCCTGACACTCAAAATTTCAAAAGGATCCATTCCTATTTGCTATTGCTGTTGTTTACATGCCATTCTGGTGTGTATTTCAGTCGACAAACCGTTGCTGGTGCCTAATTAGGTGCGAAAATCGGTACGTGCTTCAAGTAAGATGTACAGGATTCTTTCTTCGTCGGTGGTCACATACAGTGTCTCCTGATTCCAGACCTAGTCCTCGACTTGTCGGCGACAACTGCATTTACAGGTCTATAAAATGCACGGTAGCATATTCTTTGTAAGTAGGGAAGCCATTATCCATAGTAAGGCGCTGTTTGCCAAAATTGCTTCCAATGTGCAGCTGGTTGAACTCCTGTCGTTTGTTCCTTTATTCTTGAAGAAATACCAAAAATGAAATGGGATTCAAAATGAAACAGAAAAAAAAGACTGTTTTGATTTAATTAATCCGATTTTCATATAAAAACTCATAGTGACTCAATGACAATAACAAATATACATAAATACGATGATGTGAGCTGTTACAGAGTCACTAATTTTATTTTCCGATATGGATAACCCAAGTGTTTAAAAGGAATATTTCGGGACAACTTAATCACAAACAGTCTCAAGACATTACATCGCCATCAGTGCGTACCATCCTGCACAAACACGTCCTCAGTGAGTATCGCACTTGTTCTCTCAAGAGCAGCAGAAGGTTTGAGAAGAATAGTGTTGATATTTGATCCGAAGATTTGCAAATGGAACTTTTAACACATTTGAAATTTCAATTTGCACTTTTACTTATGACCTTTAGGTATCTTAGTTTCAGGCTCACCACGTGTGGCAAATAACGTCGCAGGTGAAGAAAACTGTATTTAAAAATACGATCCAGAAACGAAGGGTCAGTAATTGTTTAGATCCTTTCAGAAGAGGAACCTATGCATATCAAGCGTCCACGGAACGTCAGACAGCGAATTGAGACCAAACCATTCTTCTGCAAAGTGGAAGACTGTTGATGTCGTTGGTATGTGACAGTTTGTAAGCAAGAAGTGTTCAAGAAAATCTGCAAGTGACGACCACAAACGGGTCTACTCTTCCACCACCGTGACAATACTTCCGCAAACATTCAAAATGGTAATACAGTGAGGAGCAAAATTCTCTATTCTCTATGCACTGGATAATTATGCTTTTCTTTTTCTGTTACAGGAAAGCCAGGAAGATGTCTCTACTACAGAATATCGGATTGAGATAATTATACTGACTGGTACACGTAGCAGTCATGTCGCTGAGACTTTTAAAGCTCCTAATGACAAAGAATACTGCGGATTCTCTACAGCCATAAGTGGCAACTGTACAAGATGCAGTAGTGAAACATTTCAGCGAAGATGATTTCAACAGAAGGCCGACATTCTGTAGATGTGAAAGGGAAAAGATGGTGGTTAATGCTGACTTCTGGAAGGGTATTTTCTTCTTTAACAAGGTCACATTTAGCATCCATGCAAACACCAATCAGTGTTACTGCATTACTGCAATGATTCCAATCCACATTAGATAGGAAATATAAAAATGAAGATAGGTGTAAGATGTTGGTGCGATGTGATATCTGAGGGTGATTACTGGCTTAGTCCATATCCATTTATGACGACGTAAATGGGGACATGTATCCTGCTCGCTTACTTTCAACACGATGGTGCACCGGCTTATTACGCTTATACAGTGCATCAGCTACTGAATTGCTAGTTTGCACATTCCTGGACTGGACGATGTGGTCCCGTTCTGTAGCCTCCCCGGCCATCCCTCTGAACCTCACTCGAAAGAAGCTTTGGAACATATGGCATCTGAAGGCACACACCCACGCGGCGTACGATGCCTAATACCTGATATGTTTATGAATGTAGGCCGGTTTGAATCAAACTTCTTTACGAAAAATTATGGCATGTTCTTCAATTACTGATTGGCGGTCGCATATTACATTGTATATTGAGGTTAAAGATACGTATATCGAACACATACTGTAGTTTCAAGTGTCAAGCCTTTACGTCGCTCCACGGATGACTTTAGTCTCATTTCTAGAGTTCCTATCTAAAAGGAAAGTAGTGGAAGGTCCAGTCAGTGTATATTGGATTCAAATTAATAGAACTAGGTACAAAAACCTACGCGGAAACATCCGAGAAATATATTAGAGCAGGTTTCTGAATTAAAAATACTTCTAAATGCATTAAATGAATAATGTATGTATCTATGTATATACTTACAAAACTATCTCTTGTAGACGGAAACAGTCGCTAACGATTTTCCACTTATCTCCTTGTGCTGTGATCATGAAATTTTGCTGAAATGGACGAGATGCCTTTTCCTGGAATTTAACAAAACCTCCAACTTGAATGAGGAATGTCAACTGGTTACTTACTGCAGCATCTACAAAGAACAAACGATAATAAAAACCCGGGATACACAAATACATTTTGAATAACACTGAATTTAATTTTTAAGGCCTTTAATGAATAATAATACTCACTCATTCAGTATCTTAGTCATCAATACCTTCCTTCTGATTAATTACTTCTGGTATGAATCGAACATTATAAATATATAATCTACACTTACGTAGCTTAACCAATGTTTGTTAGTTTACCCCAGTAAGTAAATCCACGCCATACTGCAGGGGTCCAGAATGGACACAAGGTCAAAAATGACTGTTCTTCACAAATGTGTTTACTCGCATCTTAATCATCTGATAAGTATGCGTAGTATACACCATTATCACATTCAGCCATTTTCTATCAGCTGCTGGATGCAGGTCTTCCCGGCTTTTCACAGATCTCAGTCATCTGCTATTCTCCTCCATGTAGTTCCCGGAAAACGCTTGATTTCATCTACCGATCTTGCATTTGGACGTCTTATATCGATGTCGCCTCTTTTCCCTGGAAATCCAATGTAGAACATCTGTCAATCTTCCATCTGTTCGTTTGGCTACGTGACAGGTTAATCTCCACTTCATAATCTTGGCAGTCTTCATTGCATCTTTTACCTTTGTTTGCGAGCGAATCCATTAATTTGTCATCCTGTCCCTCCAATTATTCACAGCATGAATCCTTCCACGACTCTTTGTGAAACTCTAAATCGTTGAGTCGTTTGCTCATTCAATGTCCATGTTTCACAGCCGTAGAGCATCAAAGGTAAGACACCTTTCGCTTGACACACATTGGCAGCTCGCTTCTCGAAACGATCCCCATCCATTTTACATCTTTTACTTATTTCATCTGACCTCTTGGTATTCGATGTTCTCAGCTGCCCTACGTAAATATACTCAAGAACTATGCCCATTTTCTTTCCGAGAATCTTTATATCTTTTTATTCAGCATGTTAATAGTACATTAGTTTTCTTTAACTTAAAAATTCATTTTAAGCCTTATTTTGGAACTCTCATTACTCAACTCTTCCATTCTAGTTTGAAGGGGTTAGTTCCAAAAAGGGTTAAATCCAATTTACAAGGTTTTTGTAAAAAGTGAAATTCTAATTAAGTGTTTTGGCCTACGAGACGTATAACGGGTTTCTGCACATTATAAGAGTATTATAAACACTTTTGGCATGGTTTGTTTTTGATACACACAAAATGCATTTGATAATTTACAAAATTTGCCGTGATTTGCAGTTTGATAAAAGCGGATACAACCCCTTTGGTACTGCGTTCTTCGTTTGTAGTTCTTTTGCACTTGAATCAGACAGGATATTATTATCTACGAATTGTAGATGATTAAGGTATTCGCCACTGATTTTTATTCCGCCCACATCCCAGTTAAATTTGGAACGCTTTCTCCAGGACCGCAGAAAATAGTTTTGGAGAGACTGAATTTCCTTGCATTAATCCTTTCCAACCTTAAATTTTTCACTCTCTTGATGTAGTCTAATGACCAACATTTTGTGACTTGAATTTCCCTGAGTGTTCCAGGTTTTCCATGATATCTTTTTCCAAATTCCCTGAGTTCTTAGTATAGTGGAACATGTAAATAATACTCTACCAACTGTAGATAGGTCCACCTCATAAGTTTTGCAGATTCATAAAATTCCCTGAGTATTCCAGGTTTCCCAGAGAGGTAGACACCCTGTGTAAGGTTGAATGATTCAAATCAAAATTTTATTTAAATTATAAATAAAGTACAGTATGTTATAGCATTCTGTGGTTCGATCGTATGCAAGCTTGAAATTCATCACTGAATGCGTCAGAGACCTTCACGGGCCGGGCCAGCTCCGCTATTTCCTTGTGCTGGGCCGACACTGCTTTCTCTTCAGGTCGGGCCGATTAATTGAACTTCTTTAAAGCAGTTCAATAATTATTGACTTTCGTTAAACGATAATTGGAATAAATCCAAACGTTTAAGTCTGTGTGCACGCCACGGGGAGTGAAAGGTATTACAAACAATGCAATATTTACAGTTGGTGTTGCTTAGCGGCTCCACTTTCGCTATAGAGGATTAGTTGTTTACCGGGGCGTTGACCCCAGTCGGCAGTATTGAAGCTTCCTCTGATGGTCCGTGTCAATACCAGAATATGGTCAATCCAACCACTGGATCGCAGGGGGTGAACAGTCAGAGTTGTCGTCTTGATATAATAATGAAAGGAAATCGCACTCTTTGTTCTTCTCTCCTCTTCAGCGACCCGCAGGAAGAAATGTTGGATGAAGTCAGGGCTGCAGTCTAATGCGGTGTTAAATACCGTGCAAATGTAGGTCATGCAGGTGGGATCAAATTTCTGATAATTTGTTTTGTAAATAAAAGTTATACTTTGACTAGCTACTTCTTTGCTGGATTTAAGAAACCTGCGACTACAAGTTATCCTACTGTTCAAAGCGAAAGGATTATTTTGATCCTTTGTGTTGGAAATAAATTGAAACGGCAATCCTGTAGAATGATATTAAAATGTCTAGCAAATCTAAGCGCATCACATTGTTCAAACACTCACATAGGTTTGTATGCATTATATTATATTATTATTATACCAGATACAAATATATTGGGGCTCGAGCTAAAACTTTTTAAAATTTATCTGGTCGGGCGTGGCTCGAGCCAAGAATTTTTAAAACTTATTGGGCCAAAAACTTCTAAAGCATTCCGGATCTATAGCAACTGATCACTTTACATTAATTTCCAACGTAATGGTCAACGAGATCTAACACGCGGGACAGAAAATCATTTGACGGGCCTGATTTGCGAAATCAGGGTGCCTACAAAAATTATGAGCTTAAATTTCCTGACCAGATTAAAAAAAAAAAAAAAAAAAAACTGATTCTCACTCAGACTATCTAATTCCATACATTTGCAAAATATTTTGTTTTCCTTTACATGCAATGCAGCCTCCACCAGCCCCATACTGCCCAACTCTCACCTGAGTAGCAAATTTTGTGATTTTATTACTTCTTTACAATTCAAAACACAATAAAATTACAGGAACAAAGTTTTTACTAAAATATTTTACAAAGATACTGAATAAAATAACCAAAATTCACATTTTTCCATCATGAACATGTTATGTACGTGTAAGCTAAAGAAAATGCTAACAACTACAACATATTTGTGTGAATAAATTCTATTAATATAAGCAATGAATATTAAACTATTATAATAATTAAACAATATCACCAGAACGAAAATAGAAGTTTCAACAACGTTCACGGATGTTAATTTTGCAACTTCCGCAAAAGTTTGATTTTCTGAGAAAGTTCGTCTTGCCCCACTTCAGATTTTTCTCCCAACTTCTTTTGCTCATCTTCCAGTTTCTTTATTTCATTCATGACATTTCTTTTTTGCAGAATTATTCTCTTAGCATTACGCTGTGTTTCCAGGTATCTTCATATCGCTTCCGAGCAGATCTTGCATATGTGAGAATTGTCTTTGTGATAACAATACTATGGATTCTTTTGCAATTGATAACAGCATCATGCACTCTCCTCAGTGCTATTATTGTATGTTCACATTGGTTTTCAATAAGAGTAGACTTGTTGATTGAGAAACCACCCTCTTGTAGCATTTCCGTGATAAAATATCAAACTAAACGTTGCACCTTTCCACTGCGATGAGTATCTTTGGTTGTTTGAAAGAAGGGAAGCATAGAAATCATCGAGCCTGGCAATTCCTTGCTTGTCTTGGAGATATATTTCAAAGCTTTGTGAAAAGCATGTTCTGGCATCTTCACACAGTATTTTCTGCAAGGTCTTCTGGTACTCTGTTAGCTTCGAACAAACTGCGAAGGAGGCATTTGAACCTTGTGCAGCCAACCTGTGATTGCTTTAAAATTTTAGAAGGATCCAGGGAAGACAATTCTTTGACTACCTTATATCTCAAGGGGCTTCTTTCTTTTAACTTCTCAACCGTGGTTCTCAAAAATGTCAGGCATTTCTTTCGAAATTGCAACAATTCAAGTTCAGTTGTGTGTATTTCCTTTAGGAACTTCTGGCTCTGGAAGCCGAAATCAACTTTATCTACAGGAAGCAAGTTTTCAGCACCATTAAGGTCAAGTGACATGAGTGTACTTACAGTGTGAGCTGACTGCAATTTACTTGGCTGTATAAGCCGATTTATAAGTGATCCCATGAGATTATACAATTTAGATAATAAATACAGAGCCAAGGGACTTACAGACTGAAAATCTGTCAAAAAGGTTGACATTCAGAACAAATAGTCTTTAAAAGAGACAACTTACATTCGATAAATTTATCACTAACCTGCTCTGCAACAACTTTGTCAGGCTTTGGGTTTAACATTTTTTACTTTTTCATGAATTCTTTAATGCTACCAAGTATTTCCAGAACCCTTTCAACACAAACAACATTTTACAACCACTTTACACTACAATGCTGCAATGGAAATATGTTACAACCAGTAATTGCAGTGAAATCTGCACGTCGTGCAGGTGAATTTTGGAACAGGAAGAAAATGTCACGAATGAAGGTATGCAGCAGTTTCCACCCATCACGATGCAGGAAAATGGAAGCAATTAGCTCAGGTACCCCCGTGGTTGCCAATTGACGTGCTCACAAGATATGAGACCTTGAGGGAAAATTTCCTGACGCAGCGGTAGATTTTGTACTTTTTCCTGGCAAATCTTGAAATTCCTGACATTTCCTGCTTGTGGGCACCCTGGAAATGTTACTGTCCGGAGTTAGTGATAATCACTATTAGAAAATTTTGTACTGTTATATGGATGATGATTCCATTTTGCTAGTTTGAAAGTTATGTCTATTTATTATTTTCTTTTTAAGTTTGGGATGATTTATTATTAATGTACATGAAGCTATTCGCAAGTCACCCTTCCCTAGAAAGCACAAACGGGAGCAGGTTCCGGAGAAGCATCCAATGTTACCTAGTTCTCCCTCCTCCTCAATTTTCACCCAGATCCAACTGTGTGGATATAGACATAAAGTGGGTTTGATTAATTGCTCCCATGGGCAGTTTCGTGAAGAAATATTGCGAGTGGTGGCACTGTATTCAGATGCTAGTGCACATTCAGAAAATTGATGATTGCCATCTCACTTTCGGGGATGGGAGGCAGGGGGAAGGGGGGGAAATGACCAAAAGTGAGAAAAAACAAAATTTCGCTTTGATCAAGATAAATGTGCGCTGGAGCATTACAATTAGTCTCATTACGTTCAGTTTTAAGTGATGCAATATCACAAGGAGTAACCCAAAGCTGAAATATTGAGGGAGGTGGGGGGATCGAAACTTCAAAAATTAAAATTTTATCACTTCCATTTCTTTTGTGTGCAAACTTCAGCGATTCTAATTTTTGGCCTGCTTCTTAGTGGAACTGCTTGAAATATCAAACGAAGCCCAATACGGGCAAAGATACATAATTGGTTCAAGTTTACGAGAAGGTGTAATGTATCCGGAATATCAATCATTCACCTTATCATTTGGATTTGGCTCCGGTTCTCGGATGAGGTTCGTTATGAGTAGAATCATTCTTAATTTTACTCTTAATCTCAAGGTCAACGAAGATTTGCGTATGTGTGATTTTGTTGGATTATATGAGGAGAATACTACCGCTGCCTGATGAGAGAGGGGAACCTTATTAGACAATCTACCATATCTACATACACTGATACTCGCTCTACGGAAGGCGGGACGGAATTGACTGATTAAAACATGATTGAAGAGGATATGCAATAAAGAATAATGCCAAGAACTGAGACTTTGATAATTTGATTTTATTTCCTACTCGCCCTACGGACGGGGGAGCTAGGAGCTGGCTCGGGCCGAAGCCCAAGGAATACTAATTACGGCTGTACAGAGACTTTTAGACAAAACACTACGGGGTTATTCGGATCCCTCCGCCGTTGAATATAGTTCAGATACGAATCAATGTGCATTAGCACTATTTTTACCATACATCTTTTCAATTAGAATATTGTCCTCTATTTTTAATTGTTCTTGTAAATCACTTACATATTACTTATATTCGACTTTCAATCTCCAGCTAAATGGGTATTAATTACAGTTACTACACTTTTACAATACACAAACATATCACTCAAATGTACCTGAAAATACACCTCCTCACAGAAGGGGGGACACATGCAACGACCCCAATCCTTGTGTGCGCACCCCAAGAGTGGGTGACGTTAAAAACGGGAAGGGAGAAGTTCAAGTTCTTAGAAACAGAGGACAATCTGCTTCATCCAATTCAAAGGTACATTAGGATTACGTTTGTAACTTCCCGTTCTGTACATCTCACAGTGTTGGGCGAGGCTTGGAGCCCGGGTCTTACATTCACACTAGCTAACAGAAACCACTTGAGGATATCTCCCTCTATATTTGTTGTCTCATTGACCAATATAATATACCGTATTTATATATGGGTTTTCTGTGTGGTTGTCAGTTTGCCGTGCTTGCCTACTATCTAGGACCTTTTTTTTTATGTTTCGGGGGGGGGGGCGTTTATTCACTTGTGTGCATTATGTGTACACCTACCGTTAAATCTCGGTTTACTATATAGAAAAATATGGATTTATCTGTTAAAGTGGATGTGTACATTATGTGTATAACTTTAGCCAAGTTGGTTCCTATGGACTCAATTAAATGATTTTGGTAAAGGCTTATCTGTTTCCCGGTTTACTGCTTTAAACTCTACTTTCAGATCCATTTTTTTCGCTGATTGGTATTTTAATATATTTTCATTTTTACTTTGTTTTGAATGTTTCTGTTTCTTTGATGGTGTCCCGTTTCTCTGAATTCTGCAATCCCGTTCTTCAATTGATTAACTTGGTGGTTTTCATCTCCTGTTTTCTCCATGTTTATTTTTCTTGAGTATGCTCATAGGTTTTGATACTTAAAACGGTCAGTTCTCTCTCTTTTTTGTATGTGTTTTGATGTGCTGTTAACCTAATTTAATTAAGTTGGGTTCTTTCTCGGTTAAATCTTGTACATCATCAGTTACTTTGTTCGAAGGCTGCTTGTGTTAGGTACTGCTTCAGGTTCCTCGGTATCTTATATAAGATTAGCGGTGGGCTTTGTGCCATCCCAACCTACCAGTTCTCACTCTCATATTCTCTCTTGATTTCCTCCCTGAAGTTCTGGATTAGTTTGCAATTTTGTTCTCATTGTTTGGGTAGTATTCTACAAGGAAAATAGCTCTGTTTTTACAGTTTGTTCTGTTTTTAGCCGACTGGTTCGAGAAGTTCTTTTCACATTGTTTGAACTATTCTCTTGTTGTTTACCTTATCAATAAATCCTTATCCCATTTCTCTTAGTCTCTTTCTGTTCATTGCCTATAACTAAATTTTCATACGTAACACCTGACTTTTAATCAGATATTTTTTTTTGGGGGGGGGGATGTAAAAATTTGTCTTGCGGTAGGTTTGTAATGTACTATATGTCCATTCCCAGACGTTCGTTTGGTCTCTTTAGTGTGACGTCCAGCATGTTAATCCTACTTTAGCTCGACTCAAGTTCTCCTGCATTCTTGTGTAAATTGTCTCTGTCGGATTTTAGGAATTCCTGCAACGTCATCAGAAAATTTACATTTAAGTATATGTTTCACAGGGCCTTTATCAGTCCATGCTAATTTAGGATATAGGTAGGGAACAGGATATAATTCAGGAAACAGATGCTCCAGTAGCCGTGCCTTGCTTCTGAAGAAATCTCTTGTTGCCAAAACTAATGTACAAGGTAAACAAATAAGTTCTTGCCGTTTCGACGGGAAACATTGGCTGTGACCGAGACTGACACTTTGCGCATGAACAGCAGTCATATCTCGACTAGTGGCGAAGACAAATGGAGGTGTCGAAGCAGCACATTCGGGGTTGTTTGCTTTATGAGACTTTAAGGTGGGTTTGTCTGCAGACAATTCAACTCGCCGAATACATCAAGCTTTTCTGGAAAATGCTCTGAATGAACGCAACGGCAGGCATTGGTTCCAGAAATTCAGATCGGAAGATTTGTCCCTGTGTGGTGAACCCTGAAGTGGGCGCATACAGGTCATGGATGACGGAGCACTGAAGGTGTATATAGAGAACGACAGCAGTCAAACGTGTGGGGAGCTTACCGAACGCTTCCAGGTTTCTGATGAAATTGTAAAGACTTGACCTGCACCGCACAGGGAAGGCGTGCAAGTTGAGCAAGTGGGTACCCCATACACTGTAGAAAGCCAACACGGACCAACGAGTGACAGTCCGTTTTTCTTTGCTTTATTGGCACCGCTACACACCCATATTCGATCAAGTTCACTAGTCACTTGAAAAAAAAAAAAAAAAAAAAGTTTCTGAATACGGCTGTTTATGTTTTACACAATCCTGAATATGACGCACAATGGAATGACATCAGTTTCTTTTCTTTCTTCCTCCTGTTCGGGAAGCTTGTTTGCTTTTCCTACATATTTCCATACTTCATTCTCCAATCGATTTCACTTTCTTATCGCTTAAAAAACTTTTTCTGATCGAGCCGTCAATTTTAATAACACTTTAAACGTCACACACGCAATCAGGCCAAATAAATGTACTAATTACTACAACAATGAAACTTACAATAATTTTTACAGCTTCATTACTGTAAAAATTCTACTGATATTTCCTCCTGTAAAGGTATGCACTCAAAATACAATTACAAGCATACCACTAAATGCTACTCTCTTTAGCAGAGGGAAAGAAGAGGAGGGACATATCCATGATGAGCAATGACAATGACAATCCTAATCAAGATAGTTTCTGAAAACTAAACTTCTTTTTTATTTCCTTAAAATAACAAATTTTCACTGCACACGGGGGTTCAAAATTACTGAAGACAACCTTTTGCCGACCAGTTAAAGCCCGTCACCGGAAAAAAAAGACGTTCTTTTCGATTGAAACTGAATGGGATAACTCGTAATAGGCTGAAATCATGTAATGAATTTTTGGGGTCCGCCATTTTGAATCCAAGGTACCGTCTTTGGAGACATTTTATATTTTCGTAACCTACTAGCAAAGATGTACTGCTATACAAAATTTCGTTTTTCTATCCGGCCGTTTAGGCTGTGTATTCTATACAACAATGGATTTGGCGACCATTCTGGATCCAAGATGGCGACTTTTTTTAACATTTTGTAAAATTTCCTTAATCTACTCTTGATAATACATCTTTATGCAAAATTTCGTATCTCTAGCTCAAACGGCGTGAAAAATAAATTTCTGGGGTTTGCCATTTTGGAGCGAAGATGGCGTTTTTGAAAACATTTTGTAATATTTTCGTTAGCTACTAGTGATGGTGTATCGTTATACCAAATTTCGTTTTTCTAGTTCCAGCCGTTTAGGCTGTGTATTCTATACAACAATGGGTTTATCGGCCATAGTGGATCCAAGATGGCGACTTTTTAAAATATTATAATATTTGCTTAATCTGCTAGTGGTGATGTACCTTTATACCAAATTTCGTTTTTCTATATAAAAACGTATAGCATGTGTATTGACTACTAAAAGTCCTCGGTTTTTAGGTGAGAGAAACTAGTTCTTGCAGACTGAATTTTTTCAATCTCAAAAACGAAACACAAGAAAAAAAAACCTTTAAAAGAATACGAAAAGAAATGCGTACTATTGGAACCAGGACCGCGCCAATCTGGCGCGATGCCGTCCCTAACGACGTCATATCTCCTAGCTTGCCACACGGACGTAACTCAGTTGGTAGAACATTAGCATCACATTCGCAAGGTCGTCTTTTCGTGCGTGTGGCATCGAATCTATCCTCAGCCTGAGCCAAAATTTTAAAAATGCCTATCATAACTGAGGTTCTCCCTGGCTTTCCTCGGTCGGACCAAATAAACGATACGATGGAATGATTCCTTTCCTATGCTATTATTGCTGTGTTATCTCCAATGTAAGGTGGCTTCTGAGCTACATTTGGAGTTAGTTGAGTAAATAAATACATACCTGAGAGCCAGAACCGCAAAAGTACAATTTTGAACAAAACGTGATTATCGTAGTTTTATACAGTACTCGGAAGGACTCACATAATGACTGCATGATTCATGTTGTAAACATATGTGAAAGGAAGCAGCTTTTCTTTATTTTTTCTCGAAAACAAGTATTTGTGACTTACACAGTTCTGGCTCTCAGGTACAGAAATAAGGAGGTAAGACGTGTCGAGCTGTCCAATTACACAGCTGTACCCGAGATGTGTAACTGAGAATGGTTCATGAATAAAGAACGTAGTTTAAGGGGTGGGGAAATCTATGATCGTCTACTGTGCAACGTCAATTCCGAAACAATTAAATTTTTGCATGGGGAATCCCTCTTTGCTGCAATTCCTGATCACAAACTTTGCTCAAATAAAAGCCCTGGAGTACAACGATGTAATTTACTCCGACGAACGACGGCACTACGCCGACACATCTTATGTTATTATATGTCGAGATATGACGTCATCTGTGACGACGTAGTGCCAGTTTTGCTGCCCTATAGCTTCGAAACTACGAATATTTCAAACTTCTTATTTCTGTGGGTTTAATCATTTCCCAAAGGTTGTTCCCTAGTTTGAATCCACCCTGTATACGCTTACTTTTGGATCACTTGCTAATGTTGATATATTTCACAACTAAGTGCCGTTTTCACACTTACCAAATACTGGTTGTGAATCAAGAGAAGTCAACGTATGTTCCGACGGTGGAAGTTCCTCAAAGAATTTCTGGATTCTTTCTTTACCGAAAGTACCATTCCCATTCCACACTAGAACTCCATTGTCTAAGTAGTATTTAGACATTAACTGAAAAGAGAGAGAAATAAAAAACATGTAAGTGAAAGAATACCTTTCATATCCCATTCGAGTAAACCCAGAGGGAATAAATATTTCCGAAAATAGAACACATTTCATACCATCTTGTGTTTCTTTAACAGCCATATCGTTAATTTTAACATTTTCTCTATATTTAAATCTCATCTTGTAACAGAATATAAGAATGGAATCGTCTTTACTCAAGCAGGGGTGTTTTGGCCTCAAGAGCCGCTCTAATGATCAACCACTGTAACCATCTGATCGTCATTTAATACAATTGGTGTAACGAAAATGAACTACTTAGTAAAAGAAACACTAAATGGAGTAACAGAAACATAAACATTAATTACTACGTGAACTAGTAGTACACGTTCACTAATAATTCATTAATATATATAATAATAATAATAAATCACAGCCATATTCAATCCGCTAGTGGATGAGGCCTCTCCCCGAAGGGAGGAGTTGGTCTACTGCTCCCACGCTGACCAGACGGGTTGGGAGAGGAGAGCCGAAGCTCTCACTGTGATCGCCACTGTCTTTTATTCACAGCAGCTCCCCAATTGTCCTCACGATGCTGGGTCAACACCGAAATCTTTTGAACCCCCACCGGGAATCGAACCCGGGACCGCTCGCACTGAAGTCGAGCGCGCTACCGACTAGGCTACGCAGGTTATATATATATATATATATATATATATATATATATATATATATATATATAACCTGCGTAGCCTAGTC
>JAGDQP010013023.1:370-25527 GCA_022664845.1 Lepisma saccharinum | reverse complement strand
ATATATATATATATATATATATATATATATATATATATCTATAACACATACAATGAAAGTAATTAACATTTCTAACTACGGACTACTTGAGAAATGTAAATAAAGATTAACGCTATACACGAATATAAATTATTAAATGCAAACAAACAAAAATGAAAAATTGCTATTAGTTCAACAGAAAAGAAACAATACAGTATAATGTAGGATATCATAATTAGCATGTTTAATATGAAAGGTAAAAACAATAAGAATAACAATTTCATCTTGAAAAAACAGTTTGGGTCACATCATCCTAAAATAGTTCTGTATGTTTTCTTACCTGCTGGTTTACAGCTAATTCTCTCGTTTAGTAAACACTTACAAATAACTAAAATCGTGATATATTTCGCAAGTCGGTACGCTCGCATTCTCAAACGATGGGAAAAAATGGAAAGGATAGGTTATGTGGTGAAGAGTAAGGTGTGAATGCTGTACCGCTCGTTTAAAGTACTTGACAGAGTATAGGAACAATGTTGCCAGACTATGACGTCACTTCCGTGCTCGCATTTGTATGAAGATGAAATATAAATAATCAACAACAAAAACATCTAACCCTCCTGCGTGATGTGACTGTATGTGATGAATAAATAAAATGTTATCTGTGGCAATCAAGTGTTTTATTAAGTATTGGTATCCAGCTCTTGTCAACTGGTCCTGTATCTAGGTTTAATTTTGGTTTACACTTAAGAATATATGCACTTTCGTATATGTTTCTTTTAACATTGGAAAACCATCAATGTTGGAAAAAATTTACTATGCTTATGTTCGCTCCAAGGTAGAATATGCTTCTTCTATTTGGAATCCATATCAATTGAAACATTGCCAACAATTAGAGAAAATCCAATCAAAATTTCTTAAATTCCTGACCTTTAAAGAAACTCGAATCTATCCTGCTTATGACAGTTACAATGCAGTCATTAAGAACTTCAATATTCAGAGCTTAGAACAAAGGCGCAACATTGCTGATCTGTTATTTCTGCAAAAAATTGTTCAAAATAAGTTAGATTGTATGGATTTAGTTTCGACATTACAGTTTCGTGTCCCATCATCTAAAACTCGCGTTAATAATACTGGTTTCTTCCACTGTAAAAAGGCAAGAACCAATATCTTAATGAGGTCACCAATCTGGAGAATTTGTACTATATATAACCAACTCTGTACAGTTCACAATGATCTGGACGTATGCTATATGTCACCTAAAGAATTTAGAGATACAATTGTCAATAAACTCTGTACAACTACTTTGTAAAGCTTAACACTATAATTAGGCCATTGCCTGTTGTGTTGTCACTAAATAAATAAATAAATAATAGCCGAATTTGTTTTATGTACAATGGAGACATCAGGAATGCTATGGTGTGTGTTTCTTAGGTGCTGGGATATGCCTGAAGTGGGGTGTGGGTGATTGGCATCTCGGACGTGTTCGTTTACCCTACCCGAAACGCACCGACTTGCGAAATATATAACGATTTTAGTTATTTGTAAGTGTATACTAAACGAGAGAATTAGCTGTAAACCAGCAGGTAAGAAAATGTCAGTTTTCTTTGTTAGATAGTTCTGTATGATTATGAAGGACTTTTCTTTGGACAGAAGATGCGATTATAGTCTTCTTAAAAGTTTGAAGATTTAGACTAGTTGTCAGTGGCTTAGTTGCTTTCTTCCGTTCATTTTGGTTACCACTGAACACTGTAGTTTTGTGAATCTTTGCCTATTCTTAATACTTACAGTTAAGGTTACTTGCAGACACATTCTTCATCGCTGCAAAATCTTGGTGGGTTTTAATGAACAGGCTGCGCCCACTGGCCCTGGTATTTCGTTCTTTGAAATTGTGTCAATTACTTCTATTGAACCCCTTTTAGTGGTAATAGTTGCACGAAGATAACAGAAATTGTCCTTAATAAAGGTGAGTGAAGTTACTTTCTTATTCTAGAGCGGTTTTAGCCTTCTCTATGCTGTGTGTGTCGTTGATGTCAAATGTGTAATTTGAATTTGAATTTATTTTAAGGCCTTTATCAACTGTGGCTCAGGCCGAATTGATGATGATGGGATGAATTGGTGGAATGAAGATGAAAGTTGGAGAACCCCGAGAAAACCCACGCACATGGTTTTTGTCCACTACAAAGCCTACATGGCATGAGCAGGGATCGAACCGACGACCCCACGCACCAAAGGTGAGCGTTCTACAACTGAACCACCGTGGCCCCACAACACTCTTGATGTCTTCAAAATGGTCGCCATAGTAAATAATTGCTACAGCCACGATCCCCAGAGGTTCTGGTGGAAAAGGTGTTGTGGTAGTATTTTCCTGAAAATTTGAATGCGGCTGGGAGTTTTCAGAAAGACTCCCCAAAGAGAGAGTTGTTCACTTCTGGGAACTGTTTCTAACATCTTCAACCAACATCTATAGCCATGAGTAAGACACGTGATGGGAAGCATGTTAAGATAGAAACTTTTTTATGTCTTTCTCGCCTTGATCATGTAGTCCACACTGTCGGTCACAAAAAGTAGAAACTTCTCATCTCAGTTTTCTGCTGGTCATAGAATGCGTATGGCGTCTCTGACGGCGCAGACTATGGTGTTGTGGTTTGTTTTGTACAGCATCTTGCATAATACGAGGTGGGGTTTACTAGGTTCTGTGAGGTATAACTTATCCACCACGTCGTTAGCGACGAAACGACCACAACTATCGGAGGTCTCGTCTATTGAAAGCCTGTACATCTTTTCTGATGAACTCAATCTTTTCCTGGTATAGTTGCTGCAAATATTTCTTTCTCCCTTAAGCTGGATTCGTCTGGTATCTTTCGGCCACTGAAGTCTTCCGGAAATGTATGAATACTGGTTCTGTAGCACATTTGGTGATACTAGTGCCTCACATAAACGTTAATTAAAATTTTCTTCTGAAGAGCCAGGAAACCCCAAAATTAGTGGTTGGAACTGGATCCTCTC
Organism: Lepisma saccharinum; assembly: GCA_022664845.1. NCBI lineage: Eukaryota > Metazoa > Arthropoda > Insecta > Zygentoma > Lepismatidae > Lepisma > Lepisma saccharinum. The sequence goes on along the minus strand of JAGDQP010013023.1, from coordinate 22,542 downwards.
AATGCTTCTGACATGCCCTGCACACTCTATATGCTGCGAAAATTGTGATTTTTGGTCACAGCTAACCTGCTTTTGGCATTCCTGACAAAAGATAATTATGCCACTTGTGGTAAAATTCGGGTCGCTGCCGATCTGCTGGCGAATCAACCAACTTTTAGAAGACTTTACTTTTGGCATCTTGTTGGAGCAAACGCTGTTAATATATTGCGAATGTAAGCTTCTTAACTCTGCAATGCATCACTGGAATATTTTAGTACTCCACTATACACGTAAAACTTAGTATTTCCAGCACTTCAACTTAGTCTTTTGAAGGCTGTGTGCCTAGGTATTCTCAATTCATCTTGAGACTTGCAACGAGGCAGAAGTGTAGTTCATTTCTGCTACGTTTAGCTGTGGTTCTAGCATAATGGGGTGTTCAGACGCGCTTATGTTGTGCTTTTTTTTATATTAGTGGGATCTTCTTCTGATAATAAAACAGTTCAACAAAAGGGAAGTCAATCCTCCTCCTCTCTCGAGTACAATATGGTCCTGGTGTTGATGAAGAAATAAACAAACAAAAACTCTTTTGTAACAGCACAAAAGGTGGAATAGACGTCTTTGATTAAATGGCTCGTGGCCACCAAGGTTATTCTACGGCCTGGAAATCGTGATTGATATACAAAAGATCGGAAGACGTCTCTGAAGGATTTAGGCTGCAGCTTGCCATGCTGCTTTGAAGAACACATTAAGAAGAAAACTGAGACTTTCCATTCAGAGTGCATTCAACACTGAAGAGGAAAAACCTGTAAAAAATCGCCAAACGCAAATTTGAGTGTTATGAATACAGTTTGTATGTCTTGTTTGTACAACTTGCCTATGAAAACACAACATTTCCTTTTCACTAACCCCTGTACATTTCCTCAGTGCTGACCTAGTTGCATAGCCAAGGTCAATTTCCGTCATACGTATTAAATTAACATAGATGTTTTCATTTTGCTCCATAACATCAATCCCATGGATACTCTTCCTCTCCATCGTGTCTTTTTTAACGAAGCGTGATATCAAGATTTTTAATAATTGAGTGAGACTACCATACAAAAATGGAGCCATAGGGATGTCTGACTGATATTCAGTCAGGAAAGGCTCATAGTCCTCAGCAAGGGATTGAAAAAAAAGAGGATTTTGCAAGAAGCAACTTATCACTCAAACTTGCAGCTACTACTCTGAAACTGTTACAGTTGGGTTCTTTGTCTGTACTCTTAACAGTCTCAACATACTTTCTCACATCGTGTAATATTTCTTGACTTCGCTTTGCTACTGTACCATTTTCTATCCACCGAATATGGCAAAATGGAAGAGGAAACAATGACGAACCTGTTATTTCTGAATACTGGGCACGCCTTGCTGGTACCATTTCAAACAAGTTATACAATGCTCTGAGAAGAGAAATGAAATCCCATCCAGTTTTCAGTAAGCACCATGAACAACGTGAAGACCACACGAGCCAAGTTCAAGAAGCCGTGGAGCATCTGTACCAAGGGAGACACAACGCTCCTCTTTAATGAGCCTTAAAAGTGTCCAGTTTACGCTTGGCCACTCCATTGAAATTTGCAAAAGCTTAGATGGCTCAAGCGACTGCAATACATTCTCAAAACCATGTAGAAGGTCTCTAGCTGCACTATGATCTATAATAACAGAATTCAAATACTGTGTTCTGACTCTGTTGTTGATGTCGTCCCGGAAGCGTACACTCACATCCATTTGAGTTCTTTGTGCAACCTGATTTAAACTTTCAAATCCAACAACACAGTGTTCGCATTCTTGTAACAAGGATTTAAGTTGATGCTGACAGTATGGACACAATCCATACACGATGCTATATGACCCTTTGTCGTTGTGTAATTTTATGTCTCTAGCAATTGCACTGTCTGGAAACATTCTGGCGGAAAGAACACTATTTTCAGCACTGCGATTCATCACCGCGTTTATACACCACAAAATCTCTGCTTCTGTGACACTATCTTTCAGTTTATATTTGTCGAGGGTCGAAGTACTACTAGGAGAGCATGTCTCGCTTGATGAACACGGAAGAGGATCAGTGCTGGTGGCAGGTTCATGTAATGTTGACGAAGAAATAACTGAACTTTCTGTACTTTTTGAAGATTTGTTGGGAAATGATACGTCATTGTGAAAGTGTTCTGTCGAGACACTGCAAGCATTTGATGCTTCTTGCTCTTGGAATGACTATTAAGAGCAGTACGTCCCATGGTGCCATACAAAAATGAAGTGTTACATCACACACACATTCTGCAGTCAACTTTGTCTTCCCTTCTTTTACCCAGGGAAATTCAGCTTTCCACTTCTCTTGAAACTTCCTTGAGGTCATGATGTACGTCATACTCTGAAAATACAAAAGATAAATCATAGCAGCACGTCTCCGACTATGTTCGGTAATAGAAGTATCCCTACGTAGGCAATGTAAACACATAAGTACAGCTCCATGAATCAAATCCATCGGAAGAGCATGTCTTGGAACTTAGAGAAAGCGAAAAGAAAACTTCCTAACTGGCCTGACCTAAGGCAGTAGTGAAGAAAGTAGTTTTGACGCTAAACTGATCTCTACAACAATCAGGATGTTTAAATTACCTTCAAAAGCTATGCAAGCGTTACAAAAACTGATCCACCGTATGTGTAACGTTAAGAATTCTAGTATTTTCATAAGTACAGGGGGCCAAAGAGGCTCTAAATAGCATTCTTATCACAAGTAACTTTAATTTATTAATTCTAAAGCAAACTAACCTAGCTTTACCCAACCTCAAATCGGGACGGTTCTAGAACGCTGGTTCCCTTTAGGAGTACAAGGACATAAAGAACATTTTCGTAAAAAACTAATCGTGAACTAAAGTTAGTTAACTGTCGTAGCGTTTTTTTTTTTTTTTAGCAAAAGCCATTATTTAACGGAAGTACCCCTTGTACTTCAAGTGCTGGTAAGCGATCTAGAACCTTGCCGACAGTAATATTTATGGTGAAACAAATAACGTAACGCTTCCCAAAAGCGATCAGGACTACGCATGTATACAACACTAAACGTACTAACGAAACTTGTATATATTATAGATGTATAATCAGAATGGGGATAGGCTTAAACTGCAACTGGGATACATCTGAGAGAAGTTAAGTCAGTCTTCTGCCTTTTTGTTTGACTATAACGTAAAAGTGACTCGAACAATACTTACATTGAAGGAGATGGAATGCACAACCTAACAACGAAATATATTAATATAGAGCTAAATACTATATATATATATATATATATTTATATATATATGGGCAACGCCTTAGACGAGCTGGTCTACCGGTTCCCGTAAGATCACCGAAGTCAAGCAGCTCTGGGTCTGGTCAGTGCTTGGACGGGTGACCGTTACAGTACTCCAGATGGTGTTGCCTGTGCGGCGTCCACCCAGAGTCGTGAGGCCAATTGGGGAGCTACCTGAATAAAGAGGTAGCGATCACAGTTGAGAGCTTCGGCTCTCCTCTCCCAACACGTCTGGTCAGCGTGGGAGCAGTAGACCACCTACTCCCTCCGGGAGAGAACTCATCCAGTAGTGGATTGAATATGGCTGTGTATTATATATATATATAAAGGTGTTCTAGTGAATGGAACGAACATAGAAGTGACTGCCTATGGTTATTTACTGAGACTTCATAATTACTTCGTAATACTCAAAACTGACATACTTCATAGCAATGTAAGAAACTGCAATCACGTGGTTTGCAGTTACACTAAAACAACTGGTTTTTCAAATGTTGAATTATTTAGGAAACATTGCCCAACTCTTTAAATTTATGTTACTTGTAAACGATTAACATAAAATATATAACATTCAATCATAAAAGATACAACAAAAATAAATAGAACTTTTTCGCTACAAAATATTAGGTGCAATATCACTTTTTTTTAATCCACTATTCTCTATGCTCTTGCTTAGGTATACACGCTCACGGTCCGTACAGTGACGTCACACGCCTTGCAATCAATAGCTACTGTTTTCCTTAAATTTCGCTCTTTGACCCCCTATGGTTGGATCTACTGGCTGAATGAATTTTGATTATTCTCAACGATTCTTATTCGACTTCGATTACTATTACTACAAATTCTCTACACGAAAAACTTGTTAGAAAATTATCGATTTCCCGACAAATTTTTAAATTTAAGACAAATTCCCGACTTCCCCTATTGTTAGACACCCTGTTTTTACTTCACAGCATTCGACTTATAGAGGTAAATTTACACGGGTGGAATAGATAAGGTTAAGGGGTATTAATAATTCGAGATATCGCAGTTTCACTGTATGTCTCCCACATGAGGATGTACTGCATCTAGGTGTATTCCTCAAGTTCCTATTCTTACTTTAAGAGCTCGTTCTACTGCTTCTATACACTACACCCATCCATACTCCTAAGGCATGAAATATATAGGACTTTTACCTATTTTTAATTCCTATTTTGTATTGGTCAAAGAGCTTCTGAATGTTTATTCACACCAGAACCTGGTTCACACCTCCATTCTGGTAACAGTTCAAATCTTCCTTGACAGTCCAGGTGTGTATGGTATGTTTATCGTCTTTGAAATTTGTTATTTCGATCCGTTGTGAGTAGACATTTTGTTACACATTGATAGTCACTTCTTGCATTTCGTCTCTTACAAGGGAAGTATTTCGGTTTGATCAGGATTTTTTGGATAAGATTTCGTATATATATTCATACCCCGATGCTGATAATGCCTGCAAAGTAATTTGACTGTCTAAGTCGCGCTGGTCCGCATTCAAAAGATCTCTCGGACGAAGTCTTAGCAAAAAATTCCTGTTCGAACCGAAATACTTCCCTTATCAGTAGAAATTTCGTCCGAGAGATCTTCCTACTCTTTAACGGCCAACTTTCTGTACTTTGATGATGTTACATGAGCGTTTAATAGTTGAATCCTGCCTTAATGAGATAACAACAAATGTTTCTGCTTTCGTTAAGAACAAGCAGATGTGGAGGAAAAAAGGCCGCGTGGCTTAATGGTAGAGCGCTCACCTCTGATGCTTGCGGTCCTCGGTTCGATCCCTGCTCGTGCCATGTGGACTTCGTGGTGGACATACATCGTGTACGCAGGTTTCCTCGGAGTTCTCTCGTTTCCTTCCACTTTCCTCATTCCACCAATTCTTCCATCACCGTCCACCTGGCCTGGGCCAAAGTTCTCTAAAGATCTTACAATTAAATTCAATGTGGAGGAAAGTATCAATTTTCCAAGTTAAACTATGTTATCTCGTTTAGTTAAATTAGTTGAGCATTGCCTTTCCCAATCTAAGGGTAGTATGTACAGAAAAACAAAATATATAGAGATTGAACATATAAATAGGTTACATAAACTGTGGTACTTACTATACTTATACTTTTTAACAAAGATATTTTCTTGATATGGTTTCTAGCTTCTTCTTACAAACCAGGTACACTTTCCGGCTGACGCCAATTTTAATAAAATTTTAAACACGCATACTAGGGACCAATGTAACGACAAATACACTGTCATTCTCTGAGACACAAAATGTTCAGAAATAGTTTGAAAAAGGTACAGACATCACCTGTGCGATACGCACGCACCGTGAACGCCGCATGAGGGATGAGGAAGGAGCGCTCCATATATTCTTACCTACGGCACGAAGTGAGGTGAGGTGATCAGTTCCACGATCGACTGTCTTTACATCCTAAGATGCCAAGGACACACTGGTCCTTAATTTGGTGGGAGGCTGAGTGCACATCAGACGCTAACCATGGGAGCACTGAAGAAAAGTATTCAAAGAAACGAGATTTGAGTCCGAACCACCCGATTCGTAGTCAGACGGCGTTACCGCCTGAATTACGACGACTCTCTACACAAACAGGACTACACGAATAGTTGGGAATATATTATGTATATATTCCGAAGACAACCTTTTATGTCGAAATCAACTTTATGGATGGAATAGAACCATATTGATGCCATCAGGTAGTATGTAGCGGAGTATTACTTAACTGGGGTGTGTTACCTTTACGGATGCTATATTGAACTTGCTGCAATTTTTAAAAATGGGATGAGGGTCATGAGTTGCCCAATCTCGAGTAGCATGTTATCTGTACAAGAAATACATTGGTGAATTGATTTCTACAGAACTAAAAAAGGACACTTAGAAGTATGGCATTTTTATAATATTGGATTTCTTAATTAGGGATGCACAATTTTCTATATATAGTTTGTAACAGCTTACGCGGGCGACATTTTTAACCCCATAGGAGGCCATTCTTAACACCCTCCTAAAACAGCTGAACAGATCCATGTCCGCAGTGAGGTTTGAAACATATTTCCCTTATCAATAACTGCAACCCAAGGAAACCTCGCAAATCAAAGGTAAACTCACGCATCCATTATCAGAAAGAAAATATTAAGGTATCACGTAGTCGGTGTTTTAAGACGGTAACTTTGCTTGGACGGCGTTATTAAAGTGTGGAGAAATAAAAGGTAAATATATTCCCTGTGCTATGCGCACGTGCTGTGAATGGCGCATGGGGAATGTGTAGGTAGAGCTCCACATGTTCTCGATATACGGCGTGAAGTAATGTGGGTGGTCAGTCCCACACTCAACTGCCTTTACCTCTCAAGGTGTCCACGAATACCAAGGACACTCTGGCACTGATTGATAGGAGGCTGAGTTCACTTCAGAGCACCAGGCATGGAAGCACTGAAGAAAAGTCTCCAGCATCCTGGCCGCAATTTGAACCTGGGCTGCCCTAATTATAGTCAGACGCGCTACCAGGTGAGCTAGGGTGTTAAAAAAACAGTAGATTTAACATAAAATTCTCACAAGAAAAAGCTAGTAGACCAGTGTTCTAGTAAAAGCGAAAGGTTCACGATATTACTTTTCTATTGACGAAAAAAAATCTACAGCAAAAAACGTGTATTATGCTAACAAAACTAACTACTAATAGTCAATTAATACTCACGTGTCTCCTCTTATCAACACTATCATAGTACAGCTTAGTAAATTCCTCTGCTGTTCTGCAGGCTTGGTCAATTTTTGCTTTCATTTCCTGAATAATATATAAAACCACTATTATAGAAACTGAAACTCTATGAAATATAGTTAATATGTATAGTTAACAATTTTAGGATATTTCTTTCCACGACTTAAATTCGCAATTTGTCCTCTTTTTCGGACTTTCACCATCTGTTTATTTCATAATCAATACAGACAACGTCATCGTACAATGAGATCTTAGAGTAAAATCAGTACTACAAATACAGTTCCCTTAAACTTGCATACTTTATAGAATTTTCCGTGGGTTTAACCGTTCATTCTCAGGAGACGGAATTAGGAACTGTAAGTAAAATCCAAAAATGCATACACCAAAATTGCGCAAAAGGTGCGCAAGCGTTACCCAGAAATTCTCTGAAGTAAAGGTGGGTCGAAATAAGCATGAATTAGAGTACCTTAAAGCAAGTAACAATAATTCGTTTCCGGCAAGTCGATATCTCAAACAAATTTCCTTTGCGAAAAAAGTGGTTGCGTAACAGGGATAAATTACATACATTTCAACTAATGTTTGGTATATTTGTCATCAGTAAAAGAGCTACACCTACTATGATATTTTCCATGTCAAAGCTTTGCTTTCATATACTTAAGATAAAATAATAGCTGAGCAAAGCAATACGTTTTAATTGAAAACTAAAAACGTTGTGACCTTACTCACATTTGTTTAATGTAATTAAGTCACTTTTGTTTGTTTTCTGTAACTGTATACCCATGAATTCATTTGTATAGATTCTGTCTTTTAAAATAATTTATAATAATATTCTGTGCGGAAGGTTACACAATAATTTCATTTTGAATATATAGGACGAACCTTGGAACGATGAAATTCTTTTATGTTTAAAGCCCAAACGTTAGAATTCGGATACAGCGAAATACATGTATGTGTATATGAATAACATTTGAGTTTGTCACGCGGATGAATACCAATGAAAAAGGGACAAAACAAGGAACTATTTTCGAATGTAAAGGTAAAAGAATTACTGAATAACGAACACTACGTAAAATAATTACTAAAAATATCAAATATCTTCGTCTCAGGCAGGAAGTGGTTCTCAACCTTTCCTTGGTGTCGGCAAGTCTTTACCTCAGGCAGACAAACACTATCCTTAGCTTCAGCCAGTCTTCATCTCAGGCAGGAAGGAGTTACGAAACCTATCCTCTACCATCCTAGGGTGTCGTCCCGTCTTCATCTCAGGCAGGAGGACACTACTCTCTGCTCCGACCGGTCTTCATCTCAAGCAGGAAGGAGTATTCATTACCTATTTCCTCTCTGGTACTAATAAGATTTTGCCTTTCAGCACCGCGAATGGTTCATCCCGCGACCATAGCCGAGGTATAATTAGTATAAGGGTGATATACATATATTCTCTTGGGGTCATAACAGTTGTATATAGTGGATAGGGTAGGACATTCCCTAGCTAGTACTCTCTGGTCCTTTACAACGTGTAACAGTTTCTAGTTTATAATTAAAACGTTTTGCTCTGCTCATCTGTTATTTTCAGTAAAAGAGATTGTTATTGCCCGGTTGGATGGCGGTGATTACGTTTATCACCTTTACTCATAAGGAAAGTCGTATTATTCATGTTTATTTTGACCTACATTTACTCCACAGCAGCAGCGGCTTGTCAAGTGAAGTTGCACTTCACTCATTATTTTGTTCCTTTAGGCCTAGTGACTAAATAAAGAAAACTTATTTATGAGAGAAAATGAAATAGATATACTAATATCCCAGCAGAAAGTGTGCGGGAGAGGAAATACTTAATTTCCTAAGCGGCAAAAATACAGGCGGGTGGCGCGCCAATAAAACTGCTCGCTGTAGCCACACCCCTCTCCAAAGTCCACTCTTTCCAAACCTCTTGTGGACTTTGCAGGAATAAGCAGAAACTATGAATACTGTGGTAGCCATAGCAGAAATATCGAACGTCTTCCGTAAAGTTTCATTATGTGAATATATTCAAATTTATACCTTATACCTATGTTTTTTTCATATCTCGCGTAAGGGAAAGGTTTTCTAACTAAAACTAAATAATTGATCATTTCAATTAATACTCAATTGTCACATTGTCAAATTCACGAATGAAATCTCCAATATTATCTCTTTCCAGGTTCAATTGTGGTCGTGAAAACATATTACTATATACGTTCACTACGCATACATGTTGTAGCTATGATTGTTTAAGTTTCGAGGTCTGCTCTGATTTCACTTAACTTGCTTGTGACCTATCTGTATTGATAAACTTTATGTTCATACAAGCTGTTTTTTTTTCGTCCGTTGATGAGGGGTGAATAAAATATGTTGGCAACAGTCATCGGGACCGAAACCGATACTAGCTTCTTCATGGCGGGCTGGGTCCTCATTGTGCAGATCTTCCCCATACCCCCTTCCTGGGGGGCTGCGCCACCATAGGCAAGTTTTGCCCCATTTACTGTGACCTATTCATGAAGGTGCACCTTCATACCAAATTAGTTTCTCTAGTTTCAGTGGTTTGGAAAATGCATTTTGAGGCGGCCATTTTGAATTAAGATGGAGACTTTTTCAAAATGTAATATTTTCTGAAACTACTCTTGATAATACGCCTTTATGCTGAATGTCGTATCACTAGCTCAAACGGTTTGGAAAATTACTTTTGGGCGGGCATTTTGAATCCAAAATGGCGACTGGTAACTCCCCACACGGGTCCAATATCTGATCATGTGCCAAAAATCATTTCAATAGGTCACGCTGTTTTGACGTGATGATACGACAAACACAGTCACTTTCATTTATATATATATATATATATATATATATATATATATATATATATATATATATATATATATATAGATTCACTAATTTTAATACGTTGCAGTATTCACTGAGTTTTTCTGGGTGTTTGTAGAAACGCATGTGTGAAATATTTTCAAATGAATGAGTAGTATAAAGCATACATACGACAAAACATAGGACAAAAGCTTGCGGTTATAAATTGCATCATAACCCAATGATCTTATGTATACGGTGAGCAACTTTTTTACGTACCATCATTAATAGAAGATTCATAAAAAGCATTTACCAATTTCATTTTTAAAATTGTATTTTTCTTTTTTCATTTTAATACTTGAGTTCAGAGACAAGATGAGTACGTATACATAACTCCTTAACAATTTTGCAGGAATAAGAGCAATCTTCTTCTTTGCAAACTCCATATTACCGATTTGTACGAAACCACGTCTCCTCTTATGCTTCCATAGTCCCGATTGAGTTTCGTACACAGCATTAGAATTAAAACATTTATGTGTTCGGTTTTGATCAAGATTTGATATCTTTTGCATTACAGCCTTGCCTGAAAACATCATCATCTACCATATTAATGTCAGCGGACAAGCAGCTATCATACGGCAGGTACCCCGAGAATAAACAACAAAAAGAAGACATTACTTCCGCTTTAAAAAGCCGCCATTTTAATTCCAGTGACGCACGTCAATAAAGGACGAGAACTATTATATTATGGAGCTGCGGTCGCTTAGTGGTAGAGCGCTCACCTCCAATCTGTGGGGTCCTCGATTTGATCCCGGCTCGTGCCATGTGGGCTTTGTGGTGAACAAAAACCGTGTGCGTGGGTTTATTCAGGGCTTTCTTGTTTCCTCCCACTTTCTTCATTCCAAAAATTCTGCCATTTGCATAAAGGCCTTAGATAAAATTCAATTCAATGAGAGCTATTTAATGCAGTCAAATTAATAGTGGAAACGCAGCCTTGCATTTTCACCCTTCAGTATACACATAGGATGAAAATGGAACCACCAATGAGTAAAAATTGCTTTTGGGCAATTTGTGAAGAAATCAAATAATCTGATACAAATACACACAGTAGGTATGTGTATTCTTCTAAAATTTCACGTGTAATATGAAATGAAACAATCAAACAGTTTGTTAAAATTCTAGGTTGATATCACTTAGGTTTGGGTTCACACCATAAGAGGCTATCACCACATAAGGACCAAAAGGTATATTTCAAGGTTACATACGATTCAAATCACAGAATGATTAAAAAATAGTGCAAAAAAAAAAAAAATCGATTTAAAACAATCAACCTTGCCTTTGACCAACCCCTAACTCTCGAAAGTACATCGTTCTCTCAGTTTAGACACACAAATTAAATTTTTGTGTTCTCTTCCTATCTAGTCCTGCTGACATCCACTAATTTTGGACGAGGAGTGAAGGAAAAAAGACAGACGTCTGCAAGAAATATCTAGATTGTTGGATATAATTTCAGGATTCAAGCAAGATATCAATTCTGTAATTTAAACTTCAATGGTGATCCTTTTATAAGTTTCTCGGAAAATCCTTTCAAACCTCTCTCACATTCAATGCACAATCTAAGTGTTTCTTCACCAGTAATATTAGTAACTTTTCTAAGACACTCTCTGGTTTCGCATCCTAAACGAATATTATTGACTACAATGAGATTTGAACTTTTTATCATAAACCAATCGCATGTAATAATAGACAACTGTTCAAAAAAAAAATTTTTTTGACCAAACGTTTCCTTATTGAACGAAAAATTCCCTGGAGTTCATCATACAGAAACGGTGCAAAAGAAGCATCCACTTGGAAGGTTGTTTTATTTTAAACATACTTCAACACAATATGACAACTGCTTCACGTTAAATACTTCGCTGGCGTTTTCAGCAAAATGACCTTAATGAGCGAAATTTTAATGGAAAACATAGCAACCTGTGTTAAAAGTGAAGTAAGCTCCAAGCAGGAACATATTTAAACACATTATACAAAGCTCGTATGAAATCTATAATGCACCACCCGCTTCCTTTCATGTCTACTTTAAAAGCATTATACACTGTGTGTAATACACATACTCCTATACTCAGAAGACGGGATTGGGGCACGTAAATCTATTTTCACTAGATACTGAAAGATTACGTGATTTAGATATATCAATCTGTCGTCGTTAACTTTCACATTAGTTCTCGTTCTCGTACTAAAATTAACAATTTTCAATCGGAAATCTTAGATCACGACACTGACGCTTTATTTAAAAAGACGTATTTCTACAATAAAAATATACAAGTAAAATAAAATGCACACAATAGTTTAAAATGGAAACAGCAAAGCATGTAATATCCCATAGAACTGGCAATTCCAATATGAACTACAGTTCGCCTTTAAGGTACAGTCACGGAAAAAGGTATTCCGGGAGTCTAGCAATTAAGTAGTCTATGGTCTAGTATTTAGTTTCTATTTAAGTTATATTTATGGACAAGGTAGGCACTCTTTAGGCTAAGCCTGTCACATCCGCTTCTCAGGCATGTCACAGTTTAAACATAATTGCACGTCTTAAACATAAATATATTAAAAAAACTACTAAACATTAGTTTTTATTCAAGTCCCGTAATACCTTTTTCCGTGACTGTACTTACACATGTTCCAAAATCGATTATTTTTTATCTGGTTTGAAGTTTCCCATCTTGACTATCATTTCTTTTTCTGATTTAGCAGTCTGCGTCAAAAATTCTGGGACACGTCAAATTTTTGAATTATTACATTTTTCTCAAAAAGAGGTACACATAAGTAACAAACAGTAAAATCATTTAAAAGTGCAAGTTTTACTCTGTTCCTATCACTCTGGTAGATATGGAACGTGCTTTGTTCGTGTGTTACAGGTACATCATATCTGATGATGAAATTTCACTTCGAAAGTTAGTATCGTTCTTTCTTTCTCTCTCTCTTTTTTTAACTTACCTGTTAGAGCTACTGTACACGAAATTTGCACAACAGAGGGGTAAAACACTATCAGCAATTTAAAAGAAGCCGATGGCTTCACCTCTTCAATAGAGAATGGCAGTTTGAGAGACAATGATTGTTTGGAGACACTATTCATTATTAGTGAAGCGGGTCTACGCACAACTGTGCAGAATCAGCCGAATGCAAGTACTCGAGAGGTCAATTCCAAAAAGGATTAAAGCTATTTTGCAAAGTTTTCTGTAGAAAGCGAAATTCTAACAAGGCGCTTTGGTCTACCAAGACGTATAAAAGTTTCTGCCCATTATTAGCTTGTTAGAAACACTTTCGGCATGCCGAAGTTTACGAGACATGCAGCATGCATTTGGTAATTTACCAAGTTCTTTTGCAGTTTTTTTTAAGTGTATATAATATCTTTTTGCAACGTGTTCTTCATTTGAATCGGCCGTTGGAAGACGACAATAGACGCCAAAAATTTGAAAATTAGTTTATGCCGGATTTGATAACTGGAAAGGGTCGCGCATCTATACAATGCACAAAGCAAGCAACGAAAATAAAAAGAGGTAAAACCTGAAAAAACAGGAGCGAAATAGAGATGAACAAAAATATCGCGGCAGTTAATTTTTCACTGCTACTTTTGCTAATTTGCTATCAATGCTACAACCGATGAAAAATAGCAACTACTGGCTTAACTGCTATTTTTCTCCGAAGCTTGCTTAGGGTAAAACGCATTTTATTCTTATTTTAAACAAACAGAACTGCTGGCAGAATGGGACAAAAGGGTAGAGGAACAAGTGCCTCAAGGTCCGAGTCAAAGGATTCTACCAGCACCCACCACATAGTTCCTTCCCAAGTTCTCAGCCATTGCAGCATTATTATTATTATTTTAAGGTAAAAATCAATAGAAACCCAGCCTCCCGATTTTGGGTTTATCCTTGTCGCCCGAATTCATATCGAAAAGGCGCACCCGAAATGCTCTCAACTGACTGTGCATAGGGACGCATTCCCTTTTGCGTCCGTCCCCCTACATTCTCCGGTCTTCCCACACCATTCTTATCTTACGTCAGTCCTACTAAATGAAAAATATAATTTGTTAAAAAAAAATAAGACTGAACACAGGGTAATACCTTAGTGGTATTAGAGGAAGGGGTTATCTTTGGGTTCTGTGTTAATCGTTGCTTAAAAGCATGTGCATTCATCTATGGAGAAGACCCCTCGCGAGACAGTAGTATACCTGTAGCGGTTAGTTGTTTACGTACTGTGGACAATAAAAATGCAATTATATATTTCCAATTTTAAAGATTGATTAAATCCACTTTTCTTATCATTTAGGGTTATATCAGGATTCTGCGCAGAAATCAATGATGATAGGAGGATCTTAATTTCCGTTCAGTACAATAAAATACACACGTAATCTGAAAATCACTCAAATACTATGATCAATAATGATTTTCTAAATCGTGGACGCCATTTCAGATTTCTTGGACTCCTACATCAATTTCAAAGTGCCTCAATATCTTAAAATGACTTTTTAAGATTCATTATGCCAAATAATCACCATTCATTATGCCAAGTTCCATGCTATTATGAAAAAGTGCACAATTCTTTGAAATGTTGGCGCTAATCGGCCCCACTACTTAGGCTTCTACTGCGAAAGAGGAACTGCTGACGTACTTCCCTGATTTAATTGTGTTTTGACGTACTGCTCCCTTTCCACCAGTTAGTTCAAGCTATAATTACATATAATAGTTTTCCGGCAGATATAATATGAAAGAATCTACCAAGTGCTAACCTTAGTTCATCATTCTACTGCACCCATAACGGGTTACGGCAAAGTTTGTCTAAAATGGTGTTTTACACTGTTTTTCACAACTGGGAATAAGTAACTCGGATTTAGATACTTTTTTCTAAACTGCTATTGTTAACAAATATTTGCATATAGCAACAAGTCTATCACTGCTACGGAAAAACAGCACTTTTGTCCATTTCTAGCGCGAAATTTCTGTCATTTGGGAGAAAGAAAAGAATCTGAATTTATTACTAACTTATATCTTTAGAGTTCATTGTGCATAAATGTATTGTTTAAATAACATTCATTTGAAGGTTTTTATTGAGTTTTTTCTTAATTTTTCTGGTCGATTTTTCCATACATACGTCTCAACACTTACAACTGAGCAAATATTTTTCTCATCAGTTGGAAGAAGGAAATATACCCACCAACTTTCTTTTTGTAATTTTACAGGAGAAAATACAATACCTGGAAACTGTCTGAGCAGTACGCAAGGGTCAGAAGACCGTTCTGAATATTCAGTAAAAGTATAGTTTCCTTTCAATAAATAATAAAAATGTTATAGTTTTTGTTAGTTTTCCACAAAACAGAATTTTGGATTTATTTCCTTCTTTCAACTACCGATTCATTCAATTATCAACATACCTTTGCTGGTCCTCGTTCACTACCAATCTCACCTCCATAGGCCAGGGTTTTCCTTGAAACGACAACGGGAACTACATGAGCTGATCCACCGATAGACAGTAAGATTTGTCAGAAGCTCCTTCAAAATCCTCAAAATGGCCGATTGTTACTCTAGACGAAACGTGGATTTATATTCGTAGGCCACATCGCAGGAGCCAGTGGTTAAGCGAGGCACAGGAACCACGGGCTACAGCAGGCCAAGACCAGTTTGGGAAAAAGTTGATTTCAGTGTGCTGGAATTCCATTCTTTGAACTGAGATTCATTCTACGCAACTAAAAGGCATATGAAGACAACAAAAAAGAACGTACATTGTCCACTTTGGTGAAATTGAGATATGTGTTCCATCACTTTGTTCTTTGAAGGGCCTTTTTAACAAGCTTTCATGGATAAAGATACCAGGAATAGTCCTTCTGCTACAAGCAAATGTTTATTTAATGTGCCGGTATACGCAATGCTAATTCTGAACTTTTAAAACGCTCTCATGTGAAAAGGGGCATTATTACCCTGTGCTGGTGAATTAGAAACGAATGTTGGTGTAATAACATAATATTCTTGCACACCGATCTAGGGAAACTCAACAGAAACTGAGGGAACTGCAAGACAGTGGATAGCTAGCTCATCCGGCATATAGCCCGAATATTGGAATGTCTGATTATGGAATGTTTCGATCTCTCTCCCTGTTCTTGCGTCGCAACAGAAAATTTATAGACTATGAATCTGTCAAGAACTGCGTGTCAAAAGTGTTTAACATTCTAAACCTAGAACAAGGTATTATTCATTTCTTCAAATCGTGAGGACTGCAGATCTATACGTAATCCTATACTTCAACAATTTTTAAAGATAAAAATAACTTAGAAGATTTTTGAAGGGTGAAGAGTCTGCGCACATACTGAAGGTTGAACCAATTCCCCTGACTTTTCCCGAGTTTCCATATTTCCAGATCGAGTGGCCACCCTAAAATCGGCACATTAGACATTCTTCGTATATTTTTTGGAACAGTGAAATACATCATCAACGACGAACTTGGATTCAAAAAAGTGTGTTCCAGGTGAGTCCCTCGTCACTCCGTTAGCATTGGAAAATCTGGAGTTCCACAATGTTTTGCCTCCCTCTGTTTACAGCCTGGATCTCGCGCCTTCTGATTCTTTCAAAGCTGAAGGAACATCTGAAGGACAGGCGCTTTACGTCCGACGATGTGGTTGTCAGGAAAATGCGTTGTTGGTGACAACAGCCGTCCTAATTTTTCTCTTAAGGAATACAGAAACTAGTGCAGGAGGAAGTGTATCGACACCGGTGGGGAATACATCGAAAAGAGTTGTTACAGCTTAAAAGAGGACATTCCAAAGTTTCATTTGAATGTAAAATCATGAACTCCCATAAATTAATAATAATGTTACGATCTATGAGGCAAAACTTGTTGAAGAAGACACGCGTACATAAACTTCACAAACATTAAAGAAATGCGGCAACGTTTTGCCAAAGGCGTGTTCAAATAAGACTTCTTTTCTGGACGCATTCCTACGCGCGTAATGAGAGAAGCGCAAACACTGCGTTCTCTTAAAACAATGGGACAAAATCAGGGCTTTTATCCAAATGCGTTCACGTAAATCTGCACTCTCCCCCTAACATTGGTCAAACGGACCTCGGTTTATTACTAAAAGCCTGTCTCGTTACATAATACTTAAACGTTACTTTTATCATGTGAATTTTTTCCATATGTTTCAATGAACTCTGTTAAGCACTACTCAACCCCCATGCTGCCTCTACAATAGCTAAGGTCGCAGACTTTGAATCAGCACAAAGGAGGCGCGCAGGTTGTTAGAGTCTCTTAGATTTCAATTACTTACATCCTCGATATATTCAGGAAATAGTTTATTAATTTATTTTTTGCTCGTTTTATGATTTTCTTTCGATTTGTTTGGAAAATCTCCTCATACGTAATACAATGGTCACGAGTTACATATTTAAACTTTTCTTTCTTTTTTTTTCATCTGTAATTTTTATTCTGCATAAACGTTACTTTTTGAAGGACGCTAGACACATGATGTAAATTATGCATTACGAAGTTAGTAATTGGATTTAAATATTAATATTATATTTAAAGTAACTTTGTTTCAAATATCTGTAACATTGTATTTCAGTTTCCAAATAATAGTTAAAAACATTCCTCCTACCTGGACACGCTGGTAAGTGAAATACTTTACTTGATCCAGTCAGGCTTCATCACGTCCGTTAAAAGATTTAAAGAAAAAACACGATAAAACTACATTAAATAGGAGTCACAGGGATGTTAAAGGAAGACTGAGCAGGACATCTTGATACCAGAAGATGGGCTTGTAAGTAAACAATCCTTGTAAAGTCTCAGTTTAACAGAATCAACGAATGAATTCAGACTTCATTGTTTACTTACAAGCCCGCCATCTGGTAGGTACATGCTCCCAGTTCTCTGTAAGACTCGTCACGGCTTTGTATTCCTTTACCTTCACAATGACTCCCAACTATGGTAGTTTTAATTAAAGCTTTTAATCAGAAAGTTATTTGTCACCGAAAGGGGAAGCAGAGAAAATTAATGCCTAACCATACACGCACTTATTGGAGTACTACACGTAAATACACTGTTTTTTTTTCTCTCTGCAAGAAAACAGATGAGATGCCACGAAATTTCCCCCTCTACAAATAACCCCCTGAACTTTTTCCCTTACTCTTTCCTTTTTAACCCATCTGAAGCTTCATTGGATCATGTGAAATACTGTCAGTATGTTTTTAACATTAATGTGTCCACGAAGAACTAATTATTTGGAACTTCTGGATGGTAACACACTGTGTTTACATTAGATAAATCATATTACCTGTTTCACAAGTTTCCCGTGATAGTCTTGTATATATAAGGTTGAATGATTTAAATGGGCATTTTTAAAAAAAATATAGCAATGAGTTAAATCAAAATTATTTTTAAAAAAGTACAAATAAAGTGCAGTATTTTTAAAATGTAAGTTTGAAATTTACCTTTTAGTCCTATTGTGATGATAGGCTCTTACGATGTAAACCGAAACTAAAGTGATCAACCTAAAATGTTAACAAACTATTTGGTGGTTCATTTTGATTGGCACAATTTTACAACAAAACGTAGGAACCTAATTCACATTATAAGTTTACAACTTATATATATGTTTATTTTTGTAATACGTATGAAAACGAACACAGAAAACAAAAAATCCAGTTTTTGTTTACAAAACAAAAATCGTTGTTTCGTAACATTACACACTTTGTGATATTTGATTTGTATAAAATTATTTGATTTCTTCACAAATTGTTCAAAAGCAATTTATATTCAATGAAAGTATATAGTTTACCTATGTGTATGCTGAAGGGCGTAAACGCAAAACTGTGTATCCACTATTGACTTGACTGTATTAAATAGCTCTCTTTAAACTGAATTTTATCTAAGGCCTTTAGGCAACTTTGAATCAGACCGAATGGATGATGATGGGAGAATGGGTGGAATGAAAATAGTGGCAGAAAACAAGAGAACTCTGAGAAAACCCACGCACATGGTGTTTGTTCACCACAAAGCCCACATTACACGAGCCGGGATTAAATCGGGGAATTCACGGACCAGAGGTGAGCGCTCTACTGTTCAGCGACCGCGCCTCCAAAATAGCTATCATAATTTATGAAATACTAGCTGATGTACCCGCCCATTTGTGTGGGGATGAGTTAGATATGTTAGCAACTATTTCAGTCCCTATAAACCTCCCCCCCCTCATGTATATGGGGGCTGAACTTGGATTTAAACGGCACCGTAAGTGTCACTATTCATCTCAGCGACCCCGAAAACTATAAATTCGACTAAAGTTGTAAAAAAAGTTTTTTTTTTTTTCTGTAAAGTCTTTTCATGTCCACCCCCAAAAAAGTTGTGTTTCTTTCACGTAGCAAGTGATTTCATGCTTTACGCTACAGATATTCAGAGTTCAGTTCCAACGACAATCAGAAATTTGTCCAAACACAAGATATAACCACACTGGATGGTAGGTGTACTCAAACAATAACCCTTGAATGATGAGGTCGTGTGCGGAAAGATAAAAGCTATATTAAATTGTGTGTATTATGACTTTATCTATTGGTTTCGAACGCAGACAGATTGATATATTAGTTAAATATTCATACATTGCCCCTCGTATAGAAAGAAGCTTCCCACGTCTAGTTTAGATCATGTATATTCTTCCGAACACTGTCGACGTAAAAATAATACAGGCTTAGCTAACATAAATGACGTCTCTCATTTTCGGCATTCAACATACTGACGCTATAAAAGTTAAGAATTTTCAGTTCAAACGAACTGCCTTGTTGTACTGTACAATTAACGGAGCTAACAAACGTCAAGTGTGAATGTACTAACCGTGCAACCAAGTACAACAAACGCTATATTTTATTAACAATACTCTTTTATCATCACCGAATCCATGACTACATTTTTCAATATTCTAAAAATATTTACACTCACATACATTCTCGTGCGTCCGGCACAAGTAAATAAACAATGACTTGCTGAAGAGTATCCGGCAAGGATCTCACTATCATGGCTTCAGAAATAGTAAGGCACTTGCCAGATCAGTTTTGGCGAGCCATTTGTCGGCAGTCGTGACGGGACACAACTTCTCGGTAACCCGGAAGTTAACAAATGTTTTGCTGAAGAGTACCCGGCAAGAGTCTCGCTATAATGGTGTCAGAAATAGCAAGGGGTTGGCCAAGTCAGGTTTAGTGAAGCATCTGTTAACTTCCACAGCAATGAGAAAACACACACATTTGAGAACAGCCGCGTACACACAGTCGACCAAATGCTGTGTGAGTTGGTTCTCCGGCGTAAGATCATACGGTACAAACGATCTTGCGTCCCTCTACCAACTATAAAAACACTAGAAGACCTCACAGATGGTAAGAGACCTTGACGTGGTTGTGAGGCTTTCCCCCAACATCTTATCTGTACCACAAATACCAAAAAACTAACAGGGGCCTTGGTAGCTCAATAGTAGAGCGCTCACACATCTGGTGGACAAACACTGTATGCAGTAGATTTTCTCGAGGTTCTGTCATTGCCTATAGGCCTTGCAAATTAAATTTAAAAAAAAAAAACTAACACATTGGACACAAATAAATTACTTCAGGTCGAATCTGCAATAAGTTTTAGCGAACCATCTCAGCCGCCAAATCAAAAGAAAAACATTAACATTAACGAAACGGTATGTTTGGACAAAACTCCAGTGGAGACACGATAGTGTGCGGATTAAATGCTCATTTCAAGTCTTCCTGTTAACTGACACTTTCGTGAAGACAGATCTTTAATCACGAAGTGTCAAAACTTGCATTAGTGTATAAATCTAGACTCAGACAGACATACTTCCAGTTTATCTGAGATGTTCCAAGAAGACTCTCCTGAACCACTTTCACGCATTCTGAGAGTTCGGAAACTGCACATACAACTTTCAGCGGCGAACCACCACCTGTGTTTCTTTTGCACAAGAATATCAAACTCTCATTCATCAGCGCCTCACTACAGGATACGAAAAAGGACTCCCCAGGAAAATGGGATGCGCAAACGACTCAAAGACTAAGAGTTACACAAAGAGCGATGGAAATACGCATGAATAACTTGGAGGGATAGGAAGACAAATGAATGGATTCGCGCACAAACGAACAGATGGAAGATGGACAAATGTTCTACACTGGATTCCCATGGATAAGAAACGACCTAGAAGACGTCCAAATGTAAGATAGGTAGATGAAATCAAGCGTTTTCTACGAGCTACACGGATGAGGATAGCAGCAGACCGTAATAAATATGGAAAGGGGGAGGCCTTCATCCAGCAGTGGATAGAAAACGGCTGAACATAATGATATATGCCAGTAGTCTCCTCCAATAGAGAACATTGTCAAATCTTAATGTTAGTGTTCACTTTTCAGACTCAATTTCTTAATTGCTCCGATATGGCCTTCTTTGTTTCCTTTTCCATTTTCTTTACTTTGCTTGTCAAGCACGTATCTCACTTGCTCTTCTCTTCCTTTCATTGTCAATTCCTTTAACTTTTCTTCTGCAATGAATAATCATATCTACTGCGAATACCCTTAACACTTCCGATGAGGTTCTTGTTTGTTATTCACATCCACCGCCTCCACTCCCAACCCCTCTACCGTTTACTGCATCATAGACCTGACGCAATGCCACTACTGAATATTCCTTTACATTTTTAACTAATATTTGATTAACTAACTCTATGGCTTATGGAACTCGCAAGTTCATCGCCGCAGTAACAAACGTTCGCCTCTGGATTCTATAATGGGCAATATCAAGCCAATTTTCATCACAAACATCTACTTCTCGAAGATCTCTTCTAATATTGTCCTCCCAATGGTGTCCTTCCATCCAGGATAGAACATAATCTTAGTTTTTTCCCCATCCGAGCTACATGGCCGGCCCACCTTAGTCGTCGCGATTTAATTATTTTTACAACATCTGGTGAATCGTACAGTCCGCTGAGTTCTTCATTATGCAGTCTCCTCCACTCTCCAGTCATCTCGTCCCGTTTCGGCCAGTATATCTTTCTCAAAACCTTATTTTCAAATACACGTAATTTATGATCATCTGCTAGGGTCGTACTCCAACTTTCGCAACCGTAAAGTATAACCAGCAGAATAACCGTCCTGTATATTTTCAATTTCAATATCCTTGATATTAATCGCGATGTTAGCAGATGAATAGAAACATGCGTTCCCCGATATTAAGCGACTTTTTATTTCTTCTGTGACCTCATTTTTACTTGTAACGTATGCTCCCAAGTATTTAAATTTGTTTACTTTCTCTATGACCTC
>JAGDQP010013022.1:0-44917 GCA_022664845.1 Lepisma saccharinum | reverse complement strand
TACTACTACTACTACTACTACTACTACTACTACTACTACTACTACTAATAATAATAATAATAATAATAATAATAATAATATGTAAAAGTTCTTTAACTTCCAGTTGCTCAAAACATTTAAACCTTGGGTTAACTTGAACCACTAGTTAATACAGGGTAAAAGTACTAGTTATTGGCAACTTTTTGGACGACTGTCGTTTTTAAACATGAAACAATAGAAATGCAGAACGTGTACTTGTTTTTCTTCAAAATAGCAAAATGACCTATTGTTGGCACCCTCTAACCAGGCACCTTTCAAGCCCAGTTATTGGCATTCACGTTCACTATACGTTTTCGAGATCTGAAAACATGTACTTATTATTGACACTGCTGAGCAGTGATCCTGCCAGACTCTCCCTGTGAGGGTGTCACCCCCCAAATACTCGAGAACACCCCCCGCCAACTTTAACATTTTGCTGTCAAATTTCTATAGAAACAGTGCAAAACTCTACTTACACCTTCCCAATTTTGATTTTACATCCCCCAAACTGAAAATCTTGGCGGAATCCGTGCTGCTGAGTCCAGTAGTTAGCACACCTACTAAGCATCTGTGGACCCACATCGTACGTTAAAATGGTAGTTTTTTTTTTCTCAGAGAAAATGACTATGTTAGAAATCATTATAGCTCATACGCTATAAATGGGCACTATGGAAAAATGTCAATGTAGTTATTGGCAACCCCAAGTAGCAATAACTAGATTGGATAATTTACTAGTTTGGATCATACATGCTAAGGGTCCTCTAAACATCGTTGTAGTTGTTAAAGAATGAAAGTACAGGCCTTAGCATCTGCTTAGATTTTATAGGTTTTGTAACTTAACGAAACCTTCTTGATATTATCACCTTGACCACGACCAATAACTAAAATAATGTGTTTCTTGTGCAGAAGTCATTAAAGAAACAGTCGGCGATGTGTCCAGAACAATAACAGTTTGTTTCTAAATTACTTTTGATACTAATTTAAAAAGAAAATCTTAGGAGTGCCAAGTTCAGGGACGTTTACCCTATAACAATACTCATGCTATCACACTACTTTATCGACGACGTTCTCGGGGCAGTAATATTCCCAGCTGGAAGAAAGTGACTAATGAAAAATAAAATAGCTAACCTGATTTTTCTAAGCTATGTAGCCCCTAGGTCAGTGAAATGTGTAAAATTTAAATGCGTATACATAAAAATTAATCTAACTTGACTTTTCTAACCTAACGTAATTAATGTAACTTATAAAATGCAATAATAATAAATAAACAAAAGGAACCCAAAGGCAAGGAGGAGAAATTCTTTATAAGTACAAAGGAAAAAGTAGAGTTATATTTTTTGCAGAAATGTGTGTTTTAAAAAAATATTGACACCGGTGGGAATTAAAATTTGGAACTCGTATCAATCCTAACTTGGGTAGAAATTGAAGCACGTTGAGGTGAGGGGGAAGTTTGTATTTTCCTAGTAATTGAGCCATTCGTAACCCTACCCTCTTTCATCCATAATGGCCTTATAACCTCTGCTATTTTATTTTATTTTTTAAGTTTTCTACTACATGAATTTCATATGGACTTACTTAGGATTCTGTCCCTACATTCTCTGGCTTATGGATATACTCATTTTTCTTTATATAATTACAAAACGCCAATCCACAAAACAAGATTTAGAAACATCAACGATAGGATGAATTACAAAAATATTTTTGTGACATCATAACTATTTTTCTGAACCTACTTTTTTTTTTTTTTTATGAATATTGATAGAAGTTCACGAGATTATGTACAGAGTTTAAAAAGTAGGAATAAGCCTACTATACATTCTTCAAAGTAATAATACGCGGGCACACACCATAACAGGGGGTGGTACTCACACTTCGTATTTTCAATCCTTTAAAGTACCGAACATTAGAATATTGAAAAACTAATTTTAATTAACATCGATGAAAATTGTCTTAGGTTTCTACTCATAAAAAGCGGAAGCAAAACACTGCATGAAAAGCCGACCGAACTGCACCGAGAACTTTCTCTCCTTCATCACCTGGTGTCAGTTCAGCCGAACTAGGAATGTATTAAACAAGTATGCAATAACTGTTTCTGCATTTGATTTTAAAAACGAAAAAATATAAGAAGTTCGTGTTCGGTAACTGATACTTCAATTTATTTGCCTGCAATAGATTAAAAACGTAAATATTGCCCATGGCTTACTAAAAAACT
The DNA here is from genome assembly GCA_022664845.1 of Lepisma saccharinum. Classification (NCBI taxonomy): domain Eukaryota; kingdom Metazoa; phylum Arthropoda; class Insecta; order Zygentoma; family Lepismatidae; genus Lepisma; species Lepisma saccharinum. The sequence continues at coordinate 42,687 of JAGDQP010013022.1, read as the reverse complement.
TCACTCCTAGTTCGATTGGACTAACACTAGGTGGCATGGAAAAAAACGTGTGAATGATAATTCGCTGCATTATCTCTATAAATAGTTTATCTATGACATGTGTATTTTATCCCTAGATCAGGATTACAAAGTTTTTGCAGTTATAAAGACCAAGACCAAGACCAAGATTACAAAGTTTTGTGCAACCAGGCGTAAGAGTACCTAATAAGTTCCATCACCCGGCATAAACTCCAAGCACCGAATAAGGAATGATTATCAAATCTACATAGTTACCCACTACTGTTCCTTTCCTCATAAACATAAGGAAGGAGATAATGTAATCATAGAAGCAAATACCCATGATTTTTTTGTTTTCCTGGCAATTTCTCACAATAAATAAAAAGAAAGAATTGAAATATGAACATCTTGTTTGATGTTATTGATAGCGAATTATTATTTCCCGCTTCTAGCAGCCAACGGATAAAGAATAAATCGAAACAACACATTCTATGTCTCCATCTCTAGGCTTGCGACGGCCTAATATTGATTATTTTGGAAACTAGCTTTCCCTCGGGACAAATTGCATGTTTTATTGGTAAAAACACACCACTTCGTACTCTTAAAAATAATATGACACTTTCAAAGAAGAAAAATAAAATTAACATGTTTTAAAAACGGCTTTAAAAAAAACATCGTTTAAAACAAATGTTCAAAACTTTAAACAAAATGTTTAAAACAATCGCCTCTGTTGAAAACGCGTTTAAAACATCTGTTTAAAACATTTTGCTTTAAACATTCCAATCCTACTTAAGACACGAACATTATCGGTTAACAGATACAGGACAACTGTTTTCACTATGCAGGTGTAACATCATCTTTAAGGGAAAATTCATAATTTAACATATGTCAAAATGAAAATATTCCAATTCGTTTGCATTAAGAAAATTATTTTTATCTTTTATTTGAGTCAACTATCATTATGGTAGCGAAAGATAAACATGGAGAGAAACGATCTCAATGCTCTGGCCACTATCGCTAAGAGCTCTCGCCGCCTTGGTTAAAGGGAATGAAAGGAAATGTTGTTTGTAATATTGGACACTTACCTTATACAAACACCTATAAGCAAAGTTACATACAAGAGGGCAATGGTTGTGTGCTCTTTGCTTGCTGACTCGAAGTAGCAACCTAGTGCAGAATTGCAACTGAGTAGAATGCGTTAATAACTTTTTGAAACAAGTGAGGAAACTCTCTTCCACTCAATGCTGATTACTCTCTCTGGAGAAGACGGCCAGAACTCGAGCATGAAAATCATTATTATCGTAGACCACACAGAGGTTCAAACATATAAACCACCTGTACAAACAATATTATTCCCCCAGCTCCACTCCGATGCGGTTAGTAGTTCTCCAACGCATTACTACATAGGGCTATCGCAAAGAGGAACAAAATGGAGATGTGAGACTATCCCATTGGTGGACTTATCAAAGTGTCTTATCGATGTGTCTAACTACGGAAGCGTCACGCAGTTTTTGAATATTTAACCAAAGCTGGTCTCCCTGTCTTCGTGAAAATTGTGTTTCAATTCTTAAACACGGTATGCGTTCAGTTATGTTTCCAGGTGACAGAAATTGCAATTGAAGTTTGAAAATTTGTATTAATTTCACATTTACGTAATTGTCAGTACTACGATACGAATAATGAGACTATTTACTGATGTATTTTCAAAATATAAATTAGGTACATTCGGATTGGTAGATAATCACGAGTGGGATGTAATTTATGTTTAGCAGTGGCGGCGTAAGTGGAGGGCTAGCGGTGCACCCACCCCAGACTCCTCTCCCGAAGGGCCGTTGCTGGTCGCTGACACAAGTGAGTAATTGCTTGTTAAGATTAATCAATGGAGCACAACGATGGTCGTCGGTGACGTCTCAGGGCTCTTATTTGTGCACTTGACTGTAATGGCTAATAAGAATGACTACATAATCTGTAGTGCAGGCTCCCAGGTATGCAATATATGAGTACTGCGGTTTTCCTTTGATCCTTCTCTGGGGGATTATAATGAATAGGAAAACGCATGTTGCCTTAAAGTGGTCCCTCACGTGAGGAAGGGGTCGGGTTCATACTAGGGTAAGCGCACTAGACTCCATCAGTAAATCGTTTATTTCTAACAAGCAACCACTCATGGTAGAAAGATCTTCTTGGAACCAAATTGTTTCTTTTATCAATTCTCCACAACTTTTACTACTACCCCATGCCCAAAAGAAGTATGTTTGCAAAATATTAGGACCAGATTTATCCTTGAAGATGCGCTTCATTCTATCTTAAAATTAGATATGGATCGATACCAGAATTTCTCGACACTCGATACCCGATACCGATATTTATTTCTGACCTTCGATACTCGATACTGTTTCAAAGTGTCCAATGTATTTTTTAATTAACAAATATAATATATAATTAAAATGTAAGTATACTGCTTTCCTATCACTTAACTCTACTGCTTTATTAAATAAATAAATTCTGATTTATAACAATAACTTTAGTATGACGATAACTTTAGTGTCAGTGTCTATGCATACGTTTATTGTTTATTTTCGGAAGACCCACAATATAACGAATTTAATAAAAAACGTGATTACCCATGGCGCGCTCTGCTATTCCATAAATTGACCCATATAACAACACTGTCAAGGAACTGCAATCTACAATTTTTAGCAGAGCAAAATGGATCGCCAAATGTGTTCAACCTATGAAGACCACAATTACTACTCTTTGTATTGGCAGTGGACCATCATTTACATATGCTGTAATATCATTTGATGTAATATATTTATCTCCTGATGTATAGTCGAAAGACGAGTGGACTAACTGCATATGTATATAAATAACTAAATACAGCATATTAATTAAACGTAAACACTGCCGGTAAATCTCATATATATTTGTCCCATTTGAGCAATCGTATATCCAAATAATTTACACAATATAATCAGTAGTACAAATCTTAAAAAGAACACCAGACATATGCATCTTATATGTATCAAACATTGCTGGAAGTATTTATCTTAACAACAGCCAGAAACAATAAAAGATCGAATCAATATTGCCAATACAATATGTTCATATTACAACATATATGATATCAATAAATTCGGCAGTGAGTCAATTGTTATTAACGTCCTAAACGAGCTGATCAACATCTAAGGACGGAACCTACAGTTTCTTGGTAAAGAGGGCTGCGAACTGCTTCGTTCAATTGACCCCGGCGGGATTTGAACACGTGATCACGCGCACAGAAAGCGAGCGCTCTAACCTTTCGGCCACCCCGAGGTAAAAAAAAATCAGCAGTCTCTTCATAACCGAAGGTCTCAAGTACTTGAATTTGAATTTTATTTATTGCCTTCAAGTATCTAAGGTTCAGGGCGAGATAGGGGACGGGAAAGGATTCGGGAAGTTGTAGTCCAGGGCCTATGTTGAAGGAGCCATCCCAGCATTTGTCTGGAGTGACCAAGGAAAATTCCTGGAAAACCATAGTCCGGCAGCTGGGATCGAAACCACGACCTCTGGAAAGCTACGTCAAAGCTTTACCACTGAGCTACGGCGGCTCGGTGCCCTAGTACTTACATCAAAAACGTACCTGTTGCTCTCTAGATTGCTAGAGCACAGATTCTTATTGTTTAATCTGAACACTTTTTTCAAAATAGCATCCCTTTCAGCCTTAGAAACCGTTCCCTGATGATTAAATTCAGCTCTCTTAAACAACACTACATTGCAGGTTTCGCATTTAAAATTTGGAAATGTGAAAATTCTGAACTCACCCTTTCGATTCAACCAATTGTTTCTTATGTTCTTTAGCAGATTGGATGGTCAATGTTGGGCATGAAAAAGAAGCACACTCCTCGTTTGAACCTGTTACTTAATGTCGCAAAAAAAATGTTTTGTTTGATTTTATTATTGTCGGAAATAACACACGACCATTTGAAATTATATTCTTCTAAAAGACACACAATTCCCTTCTAGTCTCGTTAACGATCCGCCAATGGCTTTAATGAAATGACTAAAGTAGTTCTTGAACTTTGGAGAAATTTTCAAGGAAGATGTGAGTTGTTGTAAGTACTTGGGATGCGGTAATATGAGAAGTTTGTTCCTTTCTGAATTGCATATTATAAATTATAAAAGCTGTCAGAATCATGCGAAGGAAGTACTCTTCGCACTAAAAATCACACGGTACACATCTTGGCATTTTAGGAAGGTTACCGAACTTAGCGCTGATTTTCTCCAGAGGTCTTGGTTTACTACCAGCATTGCCAATTGGGTAATTCTATAAGGGTAATTCTATGTGCTGAGGGTACTTTGGAAGGTAATGTAAAGATAGGATTTTTTGGGGTAATTAGAAAAAAATAAAATAATAAAAAGATTATTTCTTAATATCTCACTCACTTAATGTTTCACCCAGTAAATAAAATCTACGCCTGGATACTATTTCATATAACAGATTTCTATGTATATAGATTTCTATATACATAGAAATATAGTAACAGATTTATATATATAGGATAGTTTTAAAAGTATTCTTTTTTAAAACAAGGGAAGGACAATTGGGGCTCTCTTCGACCCATAAAATGACAAAATGCCGCCAAGTCAGTTCGGAAGAGAGAGCAACTGGGTACTAAACTCTTGAGAAAAGAGGACACAAGAGGTTCAAATAGGACCTTCCCTTCCATTCTGAATCCGAAAGGGGCGATACGAATGTTTGATAACAAAGCTAGGAGTAAACATAAACCAGTAGATATGGCTTAGTGACTGGACAAATATTTATCAAGCTATTTTAACAAAGAAAAAGACATTTTTGACAAGGCTGATTATAGTACTAACACAGAAACAAAGTAAGGCGTAACAGTTTCGGAAGTATACTACCGTAGTGTTACTACTAGGATCATACGAAAAATATTAGGGGGAGTTCATCCGTGCGATCGTTTTTGCATGCGTTACATATGCGTTCTTTTAACAGCTTTTTTGTGTATGTGTAAGGATTATTTTTAGGTTGACTTTATACATATATTATTATTACATGTTGTTTAGACACTTACCCTGAATTTTATTAGGTTGACTTTTTATGTACGCGGTACCTACGTCATTATTTTTATGAGTTTATACAACAAATGATAGCAGAGAATGATAATATATGAAATTACTATTTTATTGATTGAACATTTAAATTACCTAACATGAATGCAATTTTACAATTTGATTTGCAAGCGCATGCGAGGATTGAAGTTACACTCATAGTGTCAGACGCACAACTTGGCATATACAACATTGATTTTCCCTTAATCGTGAGCACAATTGTTAGTCGATTGACTTTTGTATGAAGATAGAAACTTTTACTGAAAGACTAACATGAAAACTTGAATTTTATTTGGTGGAGACAAAGAATTTACTGTTATATTCCCTTAATGAAAGAAGTGAGAACAATTAGAACAGTTTTGAAATTCTATTTTCTTATTAGCGAGAGAAACATTTATCAGTACCTGGTTATTTCGTCTTTTCTTAGAATCTGCAGCAAGAACATACCTTTGAATTTATTCAAAGCACTCACATACAGAACCGGCCTCTACAAGAAATAGTCGGAACTATTTTCTTTAAGTTCAAATGAGACATCTTCCCGCAATCTTTATTTTTTATAGCACGGTGAAAACAGTTCCCGAGTGACATGGTCTTACTTTTTTTACTGTAAAAGCTTGAAGTTTGGAAAGAACTTCAGTAGAAGGGCGGCACCTGACCTCATATTCTTAAAAATTACCCTTTTTTTCAGGCCGCGCTGATAGCAAGGAGACAATTTTTCAGGGCTATATGATACATGGTGCCATGAGTATTGTCTAGGTATGAGAAATTGAGCACCGCGTAGAACGCGTTTTTTCACCACTATTTTGTAAAAGGCTACGAGCATATTTTTCAACCTCTATTTAACATAGTAAACACACACATTTTCGCAGTCCCTATTTAACATAGCATAGGTTGCATAGGCAACGGGTTTACAAGTATTTAACTCACATAAGGCTACGAACCCCTATTTAACATAGAATAAATTACACAGGAATATCTTACGGCACCTTTCCCCAACCCGTATTTAACATAGCAGAAATTACACAGATATACAGAATTCAACCCCCCATAGCACACCAGTGCACGATAGCGGAGATGTTTTTCAAACCTAAAAAAACACACTACAGAAGCTATGGTCTACACATTTTCGCAACCACTATTTAACATAGCAGAGATTGCCCAGGCAACTGGGTTTACACAGCATTTAACCCCACATAAGGCTACGAACCCATATTTAACATAGAATAAATTGCAGAGAAATACCTAACCCACATATTTCATTAAAGGCTACGGCACCTTTTTCCATCCCTATTTAACATAGCAGAAATTACACAGATACACAGGAATACCCCACATAGTACACAAATGCACGATACGCAACTCTTGTTGCAACCCTTATTTAACATAGCAGAGATTACAACTACGGCTACGAACATATTTTAGACCAGATACACAGGAATTTAGGCTATTTAACCTAAAAGAGATTAATACCCCTAGTGCACAACCACTATTTACCATAGCAGAGATTACACAGTCAACATGTTTACAATAGAAACTTGAAGTCAGAGGCTACGAACACAATCCCTAGCAGGCAATTACATACATATTTTCCAAACCCCTATTTAACACAGCACAGAGGCTATACCACCTTTTTTTATTTGCCTATTTAACATAACAGAGGCTACGAGCACATTTTGACCTAACCCAACATAGGGGTGATTCTTTTTGCCACCCCTATTTATTATAGCAGAAATTAAACAGGAATATATGCAAATTACGTTATTTAACCCCCATAGTACACCAGTGCACAATACGAAGCTCTTTTTTCAACCCTAAAAACATACACAGTTTCTCAACCCCTTTTTAACTAGATCCAATACCTCGTAAACGGCTAGACATTCTGTTTTCACATTTAGTATGTGGGCATGAAGTACTATTTGTGAAAATATTGGTGAGCTCGAGGTCAAAGGTCAAATATTGAACCCTGTATATCTCGTAAATGGTTAGACATATTGAGATTCTGTTTTTACATTTGGTATTGGCGCATCGAGAGACCTATTTTTAGAGAGAGGTATTTATATTTATAACAAACTTATGAAAAATAATATTTCCTTTTATTATACTAAAACATTTTATTATACATAAAATACTACAGTCATTTTTTTGAAAAAACATAGCAAAGCTTATACACGGTTTACACAATAGTCTACACTGTAACATAAATTTGAAGTTTTTTTGTGTATACTGCTAACTGAACTCATTTGGCTATTCATCTCGCTATTAATTATACACACACACATTGTTTACGGAGAATTTAATTTAGCGCCAGGGACCAACACATACTCATGGATTACGGAGAATTTAATCCCGAGCCACGGACCTACACACAAGGTTTGCCGAGAACTTAATCTGGCGCCAGGGACCAAGACACACACACACATAAGGTTTACGGAGAACTTAATCTCACGCCAGGGACCATTCTCATAAACGAATAAAGCATAATATCGCTAACATTAGTGTTGCCGGTTGAGAATTTATTTAAGAAGTCCTGTAGTGAATAGCCACATGCACGACATGCTAAATAGAGAAAGCAATAGTGTCAACAGAATTGAGATAAATCGCCTTGAATGCGTCTATTATTCCACGTATAAAATAAACAGTTTCGTATTAAGAAGCTTATATGATACAGTATATGTGGTGGAAGGCCATAGCTATCAAAATATTCACCGTGCCCTGAATTAAAAATATAAAGAGTAACCCAATGTTCACCGGGCTTATTCCTAGGACCAGTATTTATAATAATGGCTGCAGGAAATGTATGAATAAATGGAGGTAGTTAATCTGCAGCATATACACCTATAAAATGATTTTTAGACTGATTCTGTTGTAATACATCATAAGGTTCAAGGGTATTTAACACTTATAATTAATATATATTTTTCTCTGGAAATCAATTTCTAATTCTGAGGAGCATTCACCGTAAATGACAGCTGTAACAGGAGATGGAAGTTCTTGCTTAAAGTGAACCTCTAGTCGTACACTTCTCTGTCGCTGGGGGCTAGTATGAAATGCAGCACTAGCGCAAGAATCGGGAGTTAAATCAAACACCAGTAGAGTATAACCATTAGGATATTCGACAAGTGGAATATAATTACCTTGATTAGAGTAACAAATACCAGAACATGTAAATATCGTAGAATATGCTTGTATATATAGCTTATTATCAAAATCTGACTGTAGTGGTTTAGATGGAACAGAAGTTGCGTCAACATATAATGTAAAGAATGACATACTGAAATGCTTAAAATTAAAAAGATTTGTCTGATAAGTACCGTCGAAAGCGGTATTAGTAACAAATCCAAAAATAATACGTTTAGGCACTATACCGGAAAACAAATCTGGAAGAGTGGTGTCCATAATGCCCTGCGGTAAAGTCTCTGTCTTCACCTGAACTTTTGTTATAGGGTATTTTACCCTAAATTTAGGATTTTGGAATACTTTATTTTGTGCTATTTTCACCGTGGGCGACACATCAACCTTTTTCACAAAGAGTGTTGCATCTGTAATTATAACTTTTCCCTCAGCTCCAGTCTCGCCAGTAGTAGTACCGTCACTTGACCCAACTTTGTGAAGAATTGCACCACTTTCCCCGTACCTGGCTGATAGAAAGGAGTCCATTTTCCAGGGCTGTATGATACGCTGTCACCGAGTTTGTTCACAATGGATAAAAGGCTACGATTTAGTAGTTTCGTCACTTGACCCGACTTTGTAAGGAATTGCACTATTTTCCCCGTACCTGGCTGATAGCAAGAAGTCCATTTTCCAGGGCTGTATAATACGCTATGTCGCCGTGTTTGTTTGTAATGGATAAAAGGCTACGAGCACGTTTTCTCATCCCCTTCGTGAAAGGCTATGAGCATATTTCGCATCCCCTCCTATTTACGAACACATTTTTTCAAACGCTTATTTAACATAGCAGACGCTCTTCAACACTATGAAAGGCTACAACCCCTATTTAATATAGTAGAGACTACACCCCATAAAGGGCACGAAACTCTTTTTCATCCCCTACAGAGTCTACGATCCCTATTTACAAAAGACTATGGCACTTTTTCCAACCCCTATTTAACATAGACCAGTGCATTATTTCGTGAAATGGGAGGTTCGAAGCTTATTTTGTAACCCTTATTTAACATAGCAGAGATTATAACAGAAATTTGAAGTCAATAGTTTCTAAACCACAACCTATAACCAAGCCAAAGGTCAAATATTGAAATTCTGTTTTCATATTTGGAACTAGGACACTGAATATTATTTGTGAAAAAATTGGGGACCTCGAAGTCAAAGGTCACATATTTAACCCTGTATATCTCGTAAACGGCTAGACATATTGAAATTTTGTTTTCACATTTGGAACTTGGACATTGAATATTATTTGTGAAAAGAGTGGTGACCTCGAGGTCAAATATTGAACGCTGTATATCTCGTAAACGGCTAAACATATTAAAATTCTATTTCCACATTTGGCATGTGGTCATGGAGTACTATTTATAAAAAAGTGGTGACCTCGAGGTCAAAGGTAAAATATTGAACCCTGTATATCTCGTAAACGACTGGACATATTGAAATTCTGTTTTCACATTTAGCATGTAGGCAAAGAGTATTATTTCCGAAAATAATGGTGAACTCGAGGTCAAAGATCAAATATTGAACCCTGTATATCTCATAAACGGCTCTAGACATATTAAAATTCTGTTTCCACATTTGGTATGTGGTCATCGAGTACTATTTTTGAAAAAAGTGATGACCTCGAGGTCAAAGGTCTAAATATTGAACCGTGTATATCTCGTAAAGGACTAGATACATTGAAATTCTGCTTTCACATCTGGTATGTGGGAAGTAAGTACTATTTGTGGTGACCTCGAGGTCAAAGTTCAGATATTAAAAACCTATACATCTCGCAAACAGTGAGACACATTGAGATTCTGTTGTTCAAAATTTTGATATGTGGGCATCGAGTGACTTAGGTACTTTTTATTCTATAACCAATTTATCAAAAAAATATTTCCTTTAATTATACTAAAACATAAAAGACTACAGTTCCGTCAACATATAATGTAAGGAATGACATACTGAAATGCTTAGATTTGTTTGATAAGTGCCGTTGACAGCTGTATTAGTAACAAACGCTATAATAATACGCTTAGGCACTATGCCGGATAACAAATCTTGAAGAGTGGTGTCCATAATGCAGTGCGGTAAAGTTTCTGTCTTCACCTGCACCTTTGTTATCTTGTTCTTTACTCTAAATTTAGGATTTTGGAATACTTTATTTTGTGCTATTTTCACCGTGGGCGACACATCAACCTTTTTAGAAACAGCGTTGCATCTGTAATTACATTTCCCTCACCACCAGTTTCGCCCATTAGACAAAATACGTTTTCGGCTGGAATCAGCTTAATACGCAACTGTACAGCACTCAATATAAATTTTTCCTGAATAAAAATATCACCATGAATATAGCCCAGTAATTCAAAGAGCTGACTTAACGCTGTGAGAAGTGAGCGTTGTTTAAAACCCTGATTATTATTTTCGGCCACACTGTCCATATGTCCGGCAGTATCTTTAAACCACATTGCCGTTTGAAGATGAGTTGTTTTTTCATTGGCATTATAATTCAGTAATTTTTCAATATACGATCGAAATGGATATGTATGCGAGGAATAGGAAATTAGTTGATTATTCAAATACATTTGTACCTCGCTGAACATTCCACTGAGAAAATCATTTACAGGACAAATTTTCTTATCAGCAGTTGTTAAATCAGAACCATCAGGTTTAGTAATTTTACCTCTAATATGTAGCATGGTATGTGGTAAATCAATATAATCATCACCGTGACCGGGGACTACAAACTCTATGGGTGCATTATCAGATATTGACGCCACAGGTTTATACGGCACTGTTTTATTAGCAATAATACTCGTTTGAGCGGGTAGACCCGCAAATAGGTCTAATCCTGATTTCGTCCACTCACACTGCATCTCTGCTATTAATACCAACACTAGTTTATTTTATAATACCTTATTACGAAAATGTAGTTTTACACGTACAATGCCATATTGGAAAGGAAGTGGATTCCCGTGCTATCTCTTAAAGCGATAATAATTTGATCAAACTGTTTACGTTGTACGGGGACATAATGAGGATTTTCACAAATATGCACATTACTAGTGCCATACTCTTTAATATTCGTATTTACAATACGTAATAGTGGCGCAACAGTATCGCCTACCAGCTGAGGTTCTACAATATCACTATAAATATACATGTGTACGGGTAGCGATTTCTGTAAATCAGGCGGATAACACGCATGATGGACAAGTGCAATATCATCTTGCTGAATATGATCAAAACCTAGTATTCTGGCTAATTCGGGCGATAGACGAACTTCCACCCTTTTGTCGTCTTTCCTTACTCTACTAACCTCAATGCGTTTTACCGAAGCTTTAACTTTTAATTGCAAATTTTATTTATCGCTTTTATAGTTAATTTGAGATAGAATATCGTCAACATAATAATAATGGCCGGGCATTATTTTAGTTATGTTCCAGCTTTCCTTATCCGAGCCAATGTAATAGATATTATTATTATATTTGGACACATTCTGAAATGAACCTGTATAAAGTACTTCGACAACAGCTATTTCCCACACACCTTTCTCCAGCACGAGAGGATGATATAGTTTTGTAGTATAACATGCCAGAGTATTTTGCGGAAAATATTCCATAGAAGTGTTACTGGGAAGTGTGAGGTAAAAATTAGTACGTTGCTCCATAATTACTTAAAAATATCTCTACTCTTCACCCTCTTTTTCTTTACACCACCACCACCTGTTTGTTTATTTTTACGTTTTCCTCCACCCGCCAACACTTGAATTACTTTATTATGAGCTTTATTTTTTAAATCACTTTGCTTCCTGCCAGTGCACTTTCAATGCTTCTTCAACGGGTCTATTACTATTTAGTACGTCTTCGGCTACATTGATACCACCACGTAACAGTTCTTTACCAACAGTCTTTGCACCTCGTTTTAATAATGGAAATACAGTACGAAATAAACCACCTAGAAAACTACCAATACCATACCCTTCTCGGTATGGTGCACCTCTATATACATTATAACTACTACCTGCTTGATGCGAATAATATTTGAGATAAGGATCATTCATTTTTTTCTGCTATATACATAAATATATCACTAATTTATAATAATGTATTATTATTACCATCCTTTTTCAGGCATAGAAAAAGGACTTATTTCAATTTTATAACCACACACATCTACGTTATCTCTTAACAGGGGGCAGTATGGAGTCCAACGTATATGCTTTTTTAAGGGGATATTATAAGATTGCAAATTACCTAATTCTAAAGTACAGTATGCACATCTTACAATATCGGGTAATCTAACGAAATGAAAACCACACTCTGCAAGTTGACGTGGTGGAAATTTCCATTGCCCCGGTCTTTTAAATGCTATTAGCCGTTCGTTAAATAGGATACTGGAATCCATGAATTAAATGAAGCAGGATAACCCCGCCACCGAACAAGTATTCGTTTACCCTTAGATTCTAAAATTTCGTCTATTTCGTAAACTTTTGGCAGTGGCACGGCTTGTATTTCCTCTTCGTAAAATGTACCATCAATCACATCAACATTTAAATCCTCTAATACATAAACCAACTTCTTTTCCTTATATTGTATTTGTTTAATTTTAAATATTTCCAGAGTCCAATTTTCTTTATAGCCTTTTGCAAAATGCGTTAGTAATTCGCACAGTATCCCCTTCTTTATATTTTTCTGTTTTAACACTGGTACGGGGCGGAGTAATTAGTCTATTCCACACTTGTTGGAACGTATCTTGGTTCACTAGAGCTGGCGGTAATTTGTGTGCTGCGTGTGGCCTAGAATTATATCCGTGAACTAGTCGGGGGAGCACATCTTTGTAGCGGTAAGTCTTCTTTGCTGTAAAATATTTCCACATTCTTTGCTTCAGGCTGCGATTAAAACGTTCTACGAGACTTTCCTTAATATTGGGGTTTTCGGTTGTAAAAAAAATGAATATGTTGCTTTTTTAAAGTACGCCTCGAATGGCCTGTTAATAAACTCTGTACCTTTATCTGTTTGTAGCCGCAGAGGTTTGCGCCTGGTGGTAGATGTAAATATTTTCTCGAATGCCTTTATAATATCTCGACCAGTTTTTGTACGCACATAGCGACTAAATATATCAATCACTGTTAAAATATACTTGTACCCATCATTATATTTCTGTAGACTTTCCATATCGTTTAAATCAGCTTGCCATTGATCGTCAATATTAAACACAAGATAGGGATTCCGCTGAAACCGTTCAGGTGCTGGGTTATGCAATGTATATGCCGGTTGATCTTTTAACCATTGTTCCACCCTGTGTAAAGGTATTGATTTCTTTATAGCTTTCCATAATGCTTGAGCTGTTGAAAACGAGGCAGGGTGTGAAGGGTTATAGTAAGAATTAGCTAACTTCTTTATTGCTTACAGTTGCGCCAATTGACAGCTTTTTACGTTTACGCGATTGCTCCGGCTATTCTTCCTCCTCCTCCTCCTCCTCCTCTGGTTTTCGGGGAGCAGCAACTGTCAGCTTTCGAATATACTCTATTCGTTGAGGGTTACCTATATACTCTAAGAGTATATTTGATTTTGCTATTAGTACGGCAAATGGTTCCCAACCGGTGGGTGGAATATATTTCTTACGACACCTAACAAAATTAGATATTAAATCTACTATATTAGCACCAGGAATTGATTTACCATATATATTAACATTACCATTGGCATCCCATTGAATGTTGGGGTTTCGTTTTAATTTACGTAATAAAGGCCTTGCTTTACGCTGGCAGATTTCGGCAAGGAAAGATATTATCTCATCCTCTTCCTCTTCCACCTCCTCTTCCTCCTGCTCCTCCTCAGCACCACAACGTTTCTTAGTAGTATTAGTGGCAGCAGTTGTTATTGCTGCTGTAAGCAGTTTCTTAACAATGTGTAAATATTTTTGCAATACCTCTCTATATTGTACCCATTTTTCTTCTACACTCATACTCCTATTATTTAAAATTTCTTTCATCTCGTCATCGAGATTAGATATAGTTTGATAATAATGTAATTTTTCGGGTGAAATTAAAATACGTTTTTTCGCATGCTGCATTATTTAAACAAACTAGATAGTAAACCTCCTAGAATCGGTGCAAGCAATGCAGTGAGTAACCACCTTTTTGTACAATTAAACGCTTTTTCTTTTGTTTTAGCGTCGGTCGTTTCTTTACCAGATACCTAAGCTGATTTTTATATTTCCGCAATTTATTTTTCTCCTTTTTATTTAACGGAAAATTTCCTTTCAATACGTTATAGGAACATTCACAAATAGAACGAATTAATTCGGAATCTGCATTTAGTAATATTGCCTTGCGTGCTCTAGGTTTTGCCTTTGCTAAAAGTCTTAGTAAGTGTGCATTCTGTTTATTAATCATTTTTAACGTCTATTATAGCAAAAATAGTTATTAAAATATATAAAATATTAAAGTTAGTATTATTTTTCAGGCACATAAACATAATTGAATGAATCCGAGGGGAAAATATTTGTTTGTACACGATGCTCATCGGGAGAATTCTGTTTTAGATCAAATAGTAGGTAACCGTGAGCATTCTGGGTTGCATCTTGATAGGCTTCCTGAATAAACTTTGCGTTACCAGGATACAATTGACGTGCCAGGTAATTAATCTGCGCCTGGTCTCTTGGATTTTTAAAACATACTATAAAGTGGCAATTTAATGAAATATCACGCATACCTCTAGCCTAATGGAATATATTCTGAGTAATAAAAATAACACTTAAATTCCTATGGTAGCTACTTTTGGTGAAAATATCTACAAGCCGGTTATTACATTCAAGCATTAAATCATCTATAATTATAAGGTGCGGACCTTCTTCCACTGAAAATTCATCACCTTGAGGCAATCCTTCTTTAAATTTACAGCATGAGGAGAAAGTATTGTATAAGGGTTGCCATTCGCCATAACACCATACTATAGTTTTCCATTTTTCAGCATAATGCTGTAGAAATGTTTTTACAAAGTACGTCTTTCCATATCCGGTCGGGCAGGCGACAATACATGTAAATGGATGTTGAAACTCCATATTCTAATATATTATAAAACAAATTAGTAGTATAATAAAATATTGTTATTATTACGATTTAATAATGCCAATACTTCCAATATTATTTGTTTAGACAAATTAGAACATTCTGGAATAGTATTATTCTTTTCTAAGCACTTTTCAGCATATTTTGTTACATCTTCACGTAGCTGTGAACATGTAAATATTGCCTGTTGAATAGATGGCATGTAGATATGAAGTTTTCTCCACGTATAAAGACTAAAATTTACCTGGCTGTTATTGCCATCATCTGATCAACAAATAATACATTGGCGAATACTCTTAAAATTATTCGATAATGATAGTTCATAATTAGTGCTAAGATAAAATTTTGTGGGCAGTGAAGTTGTTTTAGTCGAATTAAAGTAGCTGTCAATATATAGGTAATATGATAGAAAATTATACCACTCCTCGAGAGAAAAACGTATAGGATCGTAGTAATTATGCAAACTAATAACTACAGAAAATGCCCCCGTATTATCATCATATACAAGACCGACACATATTTCAGTTTAGTTAAAATAATAATAATAATTTAAAATTTGATTATCCATTATTTCTTCTCTATACATGGAAAAACAAATACAATACCATAATAACTTATTTAATCTATTCGTTGTTTTTTAAACCCGTATGGAACTGTATCATAATTATCAGCACATCGTTTTCTTTTCGTGTACACCAACTGATAAATTTTCTTTTCCGGCCTAGAAACAATATTATGATCTTTCATGCGAGTAATCTTTCTTAAGCTAAACACATGAACAGGTGGAGCGTTGTTAAGTATTATCTCTTATTTTTTGGAAATTAATTTTTTTAGAATTTTCATAATTAAGTGTTATTCCTCAAACTTTACACACGTAAGAACCTTCCCCATTATCGGGGTTGTATACTTCAAATCCAAAGTTCTTTGGGCCTCCGGAACAGAACTCACTAATAAACGCCTCAGCACCGTATGCTTGTAAGTCGTTAGTAAGTTCACCGAGCATATCACCTGTTTCTAACTATGGTCCATCCGAAGTCTCCACATAAATTATACTATCCATATCATAGTATAGCACGTATTTACCTAATTTATCCAAATAATTATAGAGCTCCAGACGAGCGTGGGCAGTAGTATAAGCAGCTATTATCTTATTTGTATTGGTGTGTGGTACACTCGCGCTCTGAAGATACTGCCAATTTAAAATTAACGTGTCCTCGTTAATTTGCATATCTTCGTGCACCTCAATATTTGGATCGGCCAACTTGTTAAAATATTCCCCCGGGTCAGTTATTATTGATGTTTGACTATAATTTTCTTTCTGACCGAATTTATCCCAAAAACTATTTAGTGCTAATTTAGCTAAACTCTTGCGACCATTATTTACACATATTTTCCGGATTCAACTTAATACCTTCTTTATTATAATAGCTGCTTATAAATTCCTGTTCCCTTTTATTAGTCGTGCACCATGCAGGCCAGCCGCTAGACTCTGTTTTTGTTTTTAGGAACTTATTAATATACTCTGTAAACAGACCCCCTTCTTTCCTATCAGGATTATATTGTTCAACTTTAAAATGCCACGCCACATGCATTTCTACTAACTTATATCCTTTTAGAATCGCCCTGCGAACTTCATCCACTACGCAAGTACCGGTAATGGCACGCTCCTTATCACTGTGTGTATAATCACCCTGATTTAATGAATCCGAGCATGCTCTGCACAGAGGGAACAGTAACTTACCTCCAGATCGATATGGTAGCACAGGGTGATACAAATCGTTTGGAGGAAGAATAGTACATTTTACTATTCCCTCAATCTGATCCATGGCCGGACACTCTTTTCCTACATAAATATGTGTAGGATGCCCCACGGGATATTTTTTGACCTTATTACAAAAAGGGTACAGGGAGCATACGTCCAAATATCTAATTTTCTCCCCCTTTTTCACTTTATAATGTAATTTCAACGCGTTTGTTCGCCCCCCATACAGAGCATCACGCGGGGTCATTGGTTCTTTTCTGCATGTGGGGTGGTTTTTAACATACATCGAGATATTTTTGTTATTTTTTATTTGTGTATTCCATTGACACCCCACATGTTGTGCACAACAACCTAATTGTTCTAATCTTTTGACTTTAGCAACTGTACTTTCATATTTTATATTGATAGTAGAGAAAGGGTTATTGTGGAGTGGTTTATCCCGTCCAGTTCGATAACACATACGACAACCGTGATAAAAACAGCCTTCATACTCCCAAACATGTTCTTTTCCGTTCTCCGTATCATTCCAATAGCGATCCACTTTAAAATTACCTCGCACTACATTTTCTTTCCCATTACCCGCGTGCTCTATTTTTATCCCCATTTCCTTTTCTTCCCACACAAGCCATTGTACAGCTTCGACCGACTGGACATCACTGCATCGATAACCCTTTCTCGGTATAATACCAATGGTATCCGGTCTCAAATAATTACGCCTAAACACTAAGTTGCAAGCGCTGGCTATACTAATTGCTTCCAGGAGGGGATTTACCTTTGTCTCAACCTCAAACTGTTGCATAAAACGTAAACAAGCCATTCTTAATATATTTACATCTTGCCGACAGTATTTAATTAATTCCTCTTGGAAATTAAACGTATAATTCTCGACTAAATTTTTATACCACTCCATAAACGTATCACGTTCTTCTTTATGCATATTATCTACCACATAGATTGTCTTGACAGGCAGAGGACCGGAATAATTTTGATTACCTGTCGTGTTAAAAAAGTGCGGGAAATAACCCTTAGTTGAGGGAAGATCAAACGCTTGGGGCAATTTGACCAAAGCCATAGGCAAGAACTTAAGTGAATCGTTAAAACGTAATTTTTTATATTGAATACTTAAAAGCTGACAACCTCTCATAATAATATCGGGGGACCACTGTTTATTATTTATTATACTTCTTAAAACAAAATGGGCATCGTACCCTCGGGCGTTGTGGCCAACACATGTAATATTATTAATAGAAGATCGCTTCTCAGCAAGATAATTTAAAAACTGTAGAACACAATCTTCACCCTTGAAGACGTGTTCTCTTACAACACACATAACAAATTAAATTTATATCATTTATAAAAATACATTTATAACACAGATGTTGTGCTATTAATAGATTGGGTACGTGTCCATACACATTATTTACCCCATCCACTGTTTCATCCTGGCGACTCTCAATATCGTAAAATATAACCATAGCCTTTTTTCTGACTATAGTTTCCACATCATGCGCTTTTTTCGGCCGCATGAAACATAAATGGTTGTGGGGCATCATACTACGACAGTTTGCACAATATATTTCCTCGCATATATGAGGGTTACGATTTGTTGTTAATGTATACACTTTAAAACATAACTTACACTGTCTTCTAGTTTTACATATCATATCCTTATGATTACTGAAACACACACTACCATAAAATGATCGATTACAGTTATTACATTTTATTAAGGATTACACATCAACACAGGGAGGTTTATTCCCACACTGTGAACAACCAGCCTGACATTTAAAATTATGTTCATATGTATGTTCATATTTCGTGTGGCATTTCTCACAATAATAGGAGGTTGAAAATGCTGCTGTTAAATTCGTAATTACGTTATAATGATTGTTTATTAATAGTAAATTAATAGGGGTTTCACCAGCAGCACCAACCTCTTCATATAAAATTAATTGGCCTGACAAATCCCCATACACAGTTATTTTATAATCAGTTAGCACCCTTTGAAATTGGTGAATATCTTTAATTGTACCACCATTAGTCCTCGCTTTAACACACAACTAATTGACTTCCGTGTTCATAAAAATTTTAGATTGATGATAATCTTTTTTTGTTCTTTTCTATTATTTTTATTATTTGTTAACCCCATAGCCACTACTAGCGCATGGGCGAGACAGCGAGTATCGCTACTTTTAATTACAACTATACCCTTATTTGATTTGATATATTCGTCAATATTGGATGGACCCTGTTTCACCCGACCTTCACCCTAGGCATCTCCATATGATGAAAATTAACGATAAATCGTTCTTGATTTAAAAATGACGCATTGGATTGTACCACTTTTTCCATAGCATGTAAAACGTTTTCAACAGACATATTTTGTGCCTGTAGAAACGATAACCAAAATAATCTATGGGGTTCGCTCTCATTTCTAAATGTGAGCCCCACTTGATCGATATTATCAACACCTTGCATGAAGTGGGCTAATAACTCTTCAAAACCTTTCATAACCAATGTTAAAGGGTTTTCATTTTCTGGAGGATTATTAATTTGTACTTCTATAATTCCTTATTGAATTTTTTATATATTTTACGTTTTTCAATAATAATTTTTATTTTTGAATTACTACGCGCTCCACCTGTTTGTACGTCATTTAACACTTCCATGCATAGAGCATCAATTTTATTAAAAATATCAAATTGATCCATTTTTTATCTACTGACTATATAGTCACTATAAATGAATTAGACTAAGTTTTAGTTTGAATATATTAAAATAAAATGTAATAAATGTTTTACTGTATATAGTTTGACACAACCTTAAAATAACGTCTCAACTTAAATCAACTATAAAGTCACTTTAAATGGGATAGAGTAAGTTTGAACTTTAAAATATTTTAGAGCTTAACACAACCTTAAAATAACGTCTCAACTCAAACAGAAAATAATTGCAGTAGGGGAAAAGATATTCCTCTATTTTCAACACTGTACACTACACTATTCACAATGAAATTTTCACTCTCCGATGATTGACGGCAATGCACACTACACTATTCACAATGAAATTTTATCCCTGGATAGATCTTCACTCTACAACGGTCGGCGTCCGACTGAGGGAGTACCACAGAGACAGCCTGGCTTTTATAGGCAGTTGATGACGTCTAGGGGAAAACGCAGAATAAAACAAAATCGGGAAAGAATCGATTTTGCAGATGACAACTGGGAAACCCCGAAATGGAAATAAAATCGGGAAAGAACCGATTTGGTAGTTGATGACATCATGGGGAAAAACGGGAAAGAACCATTTTCGCAAATAAAAACAGGGAAAACCTAAAATAAAAACTCACTGAGCCCCAAATATCTTAAGAACAGTAAGAGTTAGAGAAATACGGTTTTCAAATTACGCATTATTATGACAAGCTCTATTAATGAAAATTGGTGACCTTCAGGTCAAAGGTCAAATATTGAACCTTGTATATCTCGTAAACGGCTAGACGTATTGAAATATTGTTTTCACATTTGAAACTAGGACATTGAACATTATTTGGGGAAAAAGTTGTGACCTCGAGGTCAAAGGTCAATTACTGAACCCTGTATATCTCATAAACGGCTAGACATTAAAATTCTGTTTCCACATTTGGCATGCGGTCATCGAGTACTACTTCAAGGTCAACGGTTAAATTTGGTTGAATTTTTCAATTTAGACGCAAAATTAAGAAACTTACAAATTATGTTATTCAGATCAGTAATGTCGAATGCGAAAACAGCATGTATCTATCGCTTGCCGCTTTTGAGATATACAGGGCATAATATTTGACCTTTGACCTCGAGGTCACCTTTTTTTCAGAAATAATACTCGATTCCCACATGCCAAATGTGGAAACAGAATTTCAATATGTCCAGTCGTTTACGAGATATACAGGGTTCAATATTTGACCTTTGACCTCGAGGTCACCAGTTTTTCATAAATAGTACTCGATGACCACATGTCATCTGTGGAAACAGAATTTTAATATGTCTAGCCGTTTACGAGATATACAGTGTTCAATATTTGACCTTTCGCCTCAAGGTCCCCAATTTTTTCACAAATTCAGTGTTCAGTGTTCCAAATATGACAACAGAATATCAATATTTGACCTTTGCCTTGGTTATAGGGTGTGGTTTAGAAACTACTGACTTCAAATTTCTGTTATAATCTCTATGTTAAATAAGGGTTACAAATTAAGCTTCGTACCTCCCATTTCACGAAATTATGCACTGGTCTATGTTAAATAGGGGTTGGAAAAAGTGCCGTAGTCTTTTGTAAATAGAGATCATAGCCTCTGTAGGGGATGAAAAAGAGTTTCGTGCCCTTTATGGGGTGTAGTCTCTACTATATTAAATAGGGGTTGTAGCCTTTCATAGTGTTGAAGAGCGTCTGCTATCTTAAATAAGCGTTTGAAAAAATGTGTTCGTAAATAGGAGGGGATGCGAAATATGCTCGTAGTCTTTCACGAAGGGGAAGACAAATTGTGCTCGTAGCCTTTTATACATTATAAACAAACACGGCGACAAAGCGTATCATACAGCTCTAGAGGATAGACTTCTTGCTATCAGCCAGGTAAGGGGAAAATAGTGCAATTTCTCACAAGGTCGGGTCAAGTGACGGGACTACTAAATCGTAGCCTTTTATCCATTGTGAACAAACTCGGTGACATAGCGTATCATACTGCCCTGGAAAATGGACTCCTTCCTATCAGCCAGGTACGGGGAAAGTGGCGCAATTCTTCACAAAGTTGGGTCAAGTGACGGTACTACTACTCTCGCCCATTAGACAGAATACGGGTTTGGCTCGAATCAGCTTAATACGCAACTGTACAGCACTCAATATAAATTTTTCCTGATTGAAAATATTACCATGAATATAGCGCAGTAATTCAAAGGTCTGACTTAACTCTGTGAGAAGTGAGCGTTGTAACTCTGATTATTATTATCGGCCACACTGTCCACATGACCGGCAGTATCTTTAAACCACATTGCGCTCTGAAGATGAGTTGTTCTTGCATTAGCATTATAATTCAGTAGTTTCCAATATACGATCGAAATGGACATGTATGCGAGAAATAGGTAATTAGTTGTTTATTCAAATATACATATATGTACTTCGCTCAACATTCCACTGAGAAAATCATTTACAGGCCCAATTTCCTTATCAGCAGTTGTTAAATCAGAACCATCAGGTTTAGTAATTTTACCTCTAATATTTATGTGGTAAATCAATATAATCACCACCGTGCCCGGGGACTAGAAACTCTATGGATGCATTGTCAGATATTGACGCCACAGGTTTATACGGCACTATTTTATTAGCAATAATACTCGTTTGATCGCGCAGACACGCAAATAGATCTAATTCTTATTTCGTATACACAAACTGCATTTTTTGATTTTCAGCTATTAATACCCACACTAGTTTATTTTTATAATACCTTATTACCAAAAAGTAGTTTTACACATACACTGCAATACTGGAAATGAAGTGGATTACCCGTGCTATATAATTTGATCAATAATAATTTGATCAAACTGTTTACGTTGAACGGGGACATAATGAGAATTTTTCAAAGATATGCAGATTACTAGCACCATACTCTTTAATATTCCTGTTTATAGGTAGTAGTGGAGCAACAGTATCGCCTACCAGCTGAGGTTCTACGATATCACTATAAATATACATGTGTGCGGGTAGCGATTTCTGTAAATCAGGCGGATAACGCGCATGATGGACAAATGCTATATGATCAAAACCTGCTGAATATGATCAAAACCTTGTTTATTTTTCTAATTCGGGTAATAGACGAACTTCAACCCCACCGACATCTTTTCTTACTCTACTAACCTCAATGCGTTTTACCGAAGCTTTAACTTTTAATTGTAAATTCAATTTATCGCTTTTATAGTTAATTTGAGATAGAATATCCTCAACATAATAATAATGGCCGGAATTATTTTAGTTACGTTCCAGCTGTCATTACCCGTTGCGCGGTAATAAATATTATTAGTATATTTACAAAGATTCTTAAATGAACCTGTATAATGTACTTCGACAACAGCTGTTTCCCATACACCTTTCTCCAGCACGAGAGGATGATTTAATTTTGTAGTATAACACGCCAGAATATTTTACGGAAAATATTCGATAGAACTGTTACTGGGGAGTGTGAGGCAAAAACTAGTACACTGCTGTTGCTCCATAATTAATCAAAAATATCCCTCTCCTTCATTTTCTTTATACCACCACCTGTAGGCTTTTTTTACGTTTTCCTCCTCCTACCAACACTTTATTTATTTTATTTTGTGTTTTATTCTTTAAATTACTTTTTGCCTCTTGCCAACGTGCTTTTAAAGACACTTCAACGGGTCTATTACTATTTAGTACGTCTTCGGCTACATTAAAACCACTACGTAACAGTTCTTTTCCAACAGGTTTTGCTTCATGTTTTAATAATGGAAATACAGTACGAAATAAACCACCTAGAAAACTACCAATACCATATACTTCTTGATATCGTGCATCTCTATGTACATTACAACCACTACCTGCTTCATGCGAATAATATTGGAGATAAGGATCATTCATTTTTCTGCTATATACATAAATATATCACTAGTATATAATAATGTATTGTTATTATTATTACCATTCTTTCTCACGCATAGAAAACGGTCTTATTTCCATTTTATAATCACACACTTCTACGTTACCTCTTAACAGAGGGCAGTATTGACTCCAACGTTTATGCTCTTTAAAGTGGATATTGTAAGATTGCCAATTACTTAATTCTAAAGTACAAAATGCACATCTTACAATATCGGGTAATCTATCAAAATAAAAACCACACTCTTCAAGTTGACGTGGTGGAACTTTCCATTTCCCCTGTTTTTTAAATGTTGTTAGCCGTTCGTTAAATAGGATACTGGAATCCATGAATTAAATGAAGCAGGATAACCCCGCCACCGAACAAGTATTCGTTTAACTTTAGCTTCTAAAATTTCGTCTGTTTCGAAAACTTTGGGTAGTGGCACAGCTTCTATTTTCTCTTCGTAAAATGTACCATCAATCACATCACCACTTAACTTCTCTAACATTGAAACCAATTTATTTTCCTTATATTGTATTTATTTTATTTTAAATATTTCCAGAGTCCAATTTTCTGTGTAGCCTTTTGCAAAATGTCGTTTTGCGTTAGTAATTCACACAGTATCACCTTTATATTTTTTGCTTTTACACTAGTACTGGTTGGTTGTTTCACCAGTCTATTCCACTCTTGCTGAAACGTATCTTGGTTCACTAGAGCTGGTGGTAATCTGTGCTGAGTGTGGTCTAGAATTATATCCGTGAATTAGTTGGGAGAGCACATCTATGTAGCGGTAAGTCTTCTTCGAGGTAAAATATCTCCACATTATTTCCTTCAAGCTCCGATTAAATCGTTCTACGAGGCTTGCCTTAATATTAGGATTTTTGGTTGTGGAAAAATGAATACGTTACTTTTTTAAGTACGCCTGGAATCATTTGTTAATAAACTCAGTATCTTTATCTGTTTGTAGCCGCAGAGATTTACGTCTGGGGGTAGATGTAAATATTTTCTCGAATGCCTTTATAATATTTTCACCGGTTTTACTACGAATACGTACTGCCCATGCATAACGACTAAATATACCAATCACTGTAAAATATACCAGTATCTATAATTATACTTTTGTAGACTTTGCATATCATTTAAATCAGCTCGTCAATATTAAACACAAGATAGGGGTTCCGTTGAAACCGTTTACGTGTTGGTTTGTGCAGTGTGTATGTCGGTTGATCCACCATTGTTCCACCCTGTGTAAAGGTATTAATTTCTTTATAGTTTTCCATAAGGCTTGAGCTGTTGAAAACGAGTCAGGGTTGTGAAGGGATATAGTAAATATTAGCTAACTTCCACATAGTTTATAGAAGTGCCATTTGACAGCCTTTTTACGTTTACTTGATGGTTCCGGCTCCTCTTCCTCCTCCTCCTCCTCTGCTTTTTGGGGAGCAGCAAGTGTCAGCTTTCGAATATACTCTATTCGTTGAGGGTTACCAATATACTCTAAGGGTCTATTGGATTTTCCTACAAAGGGTTCCCAACCGGTGGGTGAAATATTTTTCTTACGACACCTAACAAAATCAGATATTAAATCTACTATATTAGCACCAGGAATTAATTTACCATATACTGTATATTAACATTACCATTGGCATCCTATTGAAGGTCGGGATTTTGTTTTACTTTACTTAATAAAGGTCTTTCTTTACGCAAGCAGATTTCGGGGAGGGTAGATATTATCTCATCTTCCTCTTCTTCCTCCTCCTCCCCCTCAGCACCACAACGTTTCTTAGTAGTATTAGTAGTAGTAGAAGCAGCAGTTGTTATTGCTGCTACCGGTTTTTGAAAAATGTTTAAATATTTTTGCAATACCTCTCTATATTGTAGACATTTTTCTTCTACACTAATACTCTTATTATTTAAAATTTCTTTCATCTCGTCATCGAGATTAGATATAGTTTGATAATAGTGTAATTTTTAGGCCGAAATTAAAATAATGTTTTTCGCATGCTGCATTATTTAAACAGACTAGGTAGTAAACCTCCTAGAATGGGTGCAAGCAATGCAGTGAGAAAACCACCTTTTTATACAATTATACGTTTCTTTCTTTTGTTTCAGCGTCGGTTCTTCCTTTACCAAATACCTAAGCTAATTTTAGTATTTCCCGCAATTTATTTTTCTCCTTTTTATTTAACGAAACGTTTCCTTTCAATACGTTATAGGAACATTCACAAATAGAACGAATTAATTTGGACTCTGGATTTTGTAATATCGCCTTGCCTGCTTTAGGTTTTGTCTTTGCTAAACATCTTAGTAAGTGTGCATTCTGTTTATTAATCATTTTAGCGTTTATTATAGTAAAAATAGTTATTAAAATATATAAAATATTAAAGTTAGTATTATTTTACACGCACAAAAACATAATTGAATGAGTCCGAAGGGAAAACATTTGTTTGAACACGCTGATCATCGGGAGTATTTTGTTTTAAATCATATATTAGGTAACCGTGAGGATTTTAGGTTGCATCTTGATATGCTTCCTGAATAATTTTGCGTTACCAGGATACAATTGACGTGCCAGGTAATTAATCTGAGGGTGGTCTCTAGGATTTTTATAACATACTATATAGAGACAATTTAATTAAATATCACGCATACCTCTACCCTGATGGAATATATTTTGAGTAATAAAAATAACACTTAAATTCCTATGGTGGGTACCTTTGGTGAAAATATCTACAAGACGGTCATTACATTCAGGCATTAAATCGTCTATAATTATAAGTTGCGGACCTTCTTCCGCTGAAAATTCATCACCCTGTGGTAATCTTCTTTAACTTTACAACATGTACGCAGAGTATTATATAAGGGCTGCCACTCGCCGTAACACCATATAATATGTTTCCACTGTTTATTATTATGATCGAGAAATGTTTTGACCCAATATAACTTCCCACAACCTGTGGGGCCAGCTATAATGCATGTGAAAGCATGTTGAAACTCCATTTTTCTCTCTATTATATACTTCTTTAAAAATAAAACATATGTTAATCACCCATTAACATAGAAAATAATTCTACTTGAATTCGATTTGCTGCAGCAGTGTCTTCAACAAAAGTAACTTTAGGAAATTTACCCTTTATAACAGATTCATATAAATATTTACTTATTAGAGGAGCTAGCTTAGAACATGTAGAAATTGCTTCATTAATACATGGAAAATAGTAGCATATTTTTATGTAGAAAAATCAATTACAACTCTACTATTATCTGAACGAATATAAATTAAATTAACATCATCATTAGTAGCGTCAAACGTTCAACTAGTTTCATCACTTAGAGCATATTCAGTAGCATTTAAACCTTCTTTAAAATAATCCTCAATATAGATAAAATATGATACAAGGCGGAACCATTCATCAAGGGATAATACAATACACTTATTAGTAATGCGTAGTTTTACATATACATAGAACTTATAATCACTACCATATTTCAGATATACTCAAAGATGAGTGCAATTATTAATATAGTAAAAATAACTTAAAAGCTGTTTTTTATTCATAATGTATGTCTACTTGTTTCTTACGCAACTAATACTTTTTACAATATCCTATTTATCTTAAATCCGTAATGCACTGTATCGTAACTATAGCCAACTCTTTTAAGTTTTGTATGTACTAATTTTTAGGTTTTCGTCTCCTCCTTAGTAATAATTCTGCTGTCTTTTGAACGAGCAATTTTACAGGGGTTAGCCACATTTACCGGCGGGGCATCGTTAAGAATCATATTTTTAATTTAATCGAAATTTACAATTTTCATTGTATTGCTGTTAACAGTAATTCCAAGGAATTTACAACATGTTTTTGTAGTGCCCTCACTAAAATCTTCATAAGCATAATTCTTTGTCCCGCCACTACAAAATTCTCTAATATATGCATGTGGACCTACAGATTCTAATTCGTCTTTCAAGTCACCAAAATATTCGCCTATGGGTTATTTTACTCCTCCAGGCCTGACAGCATATATGAGACTATCAGTGTCCGTGTATATGGCATCTTTATCTACCTGTTCTAAATAGTTGTATAATTCTAATCGTGCATGTGCGGTGGTATATGCTAGCAATAATTACATTTGTATTTTTCAAAGATATATTTGCTTCATCCATTATATGATAATTTAATAATAACGCATCCTCGTCAATGGGTATTCGTGGTGCTATCTCTATATTGCTATCAGTAAATTTGTCAAAGTATTTTGCTGCTTCTTGAATAAAAACGTTATGACCCATGTTTTCATTCTGAGCAAACTTGCCCCATAAACACTTTAATGCTAGTTTACAAATACTTTTTCGGGCTTTGTTTTCCCTACTCATTTTTGTACTGTCTAACTGCACTCCCTCTCTCTCGTAATACTCCTTAATATATTTATTTCTCTGCTCTTCACTATTGCACCATTTGGGCCAACCATTGGCCTCTGTTTTCAATTTCATAAGCATGTTTACATATTATGTGAAAATTCCCCTTCTTTTTTAACAGGATCATACTCCACCACCTCATATTCCCAAACCTCATGCATTTCTTGTATTTTATATTCTTTCTCTACAGCTTTACGGACCTCGTCCACCACCCATGTCCCAGTGAGAGCTCTCTCCTCTTCACTATGTGCGCATTCTTCTATATTTAAAGTTTCGGCACACTTGCGGCACAGAGGGAAGAGAAGTTTGCTCCCACTATGATACGGTAAAACCGGTTGATACAGATTCGAGGGAGGAAGTACTGTGCCTTTCACGATCCCCTCAAATTTGTTAATGCTGGGACATTCATCTCCCACGTAAATTTTAGTTGGATGTCTCACCGGGTATTTTCTTAATTTGCAACAATAAGGGTATAAGGAAATTACATCTACGTAATGTATTTCCTCCCCCGGGGCTGTTTTATAGTAATATTTTACTGCGGGGCATCGTCCGCCATATAAAACATCACGAGGCTTAATGGGATTTTTTTCTACATTTCGGGTGTGTGGAAACGTACTCTTCAATATGCGGATTTTCACGTAATTTACGTTTCCATTCACATTCCCACATTTCATAGACAATAAATAATAATTCGCGCAAACGGGCAATTTTTCTTACGCTATTATCATTTTAAATGCCAATAGTGCTATGCGGATCATTGTGTATTTATGTGTTACGCCCCGTAGATAACAACGGGAACAGCCATGCCAGAAGCACCCCTGGTATTCCCATATATGTTCCTTATTATCTACACATGCGAACCCGTCTAATTTAAAGACTCCTAATAACACCAATTCCCGCCCGTTCGCTGCATGCTCTTATGTAATACCTAACCTTTTCTCTTCATTTACCAACCATTGAATAGCCTCCACAGACTGTTGATTTGCCCAACGATATCCATTATGGGGAATAATACCTATTGTTTTCTCTTTCAGAAAATTTCGTCTGAAAAATAGATTACAGGCGCTGGCAATACTTATAGATTCTACCAGAAGATTAACACTAGATTTTGCTGAAATTCTACCATAAATTTAACTCATGCCTTACACGTAACAGTTCAACATTCCTGCGACAATAGCGAATTATTTCTTTAAAATTGAATGTTTGTTTTGAGGAAATTCAATTCCAGTACATAATTTTTTCTGCTCTTTCTCCTGCATGTAGTCATAACCATAATATTTAGGGTGGGGCATAAGTCCTACAAATTTCTGATTATCCTTTGTGTTGAAATAATGAGGAAAATGATCTTTAACTTCATCTACACCAAATGCTTCAGATAGTTTAGCCAGCGCCATAGGGAAGAAATTTAAACTATCTATAAACTTCAGATATTTACAGTCCATACACAATATTTTACACTCCTTCATAATGACATTTGGGGTCCATTGTTTTCTGGTTATCATTGTACGTAGAATAAAATGTGCGTCGAAACTTCTGGCGTTATGAGCAACACAGATAACTTTATTGACATTGTTGGGTTTATTACTGAAATAATTGAGAAAGTCAACAATACATTTTTCACCACAGAAAATATTTTCTTGTCTACTACAAATGGTGCATGTAATAGCGGCACCACCCTTAAAACATTGATAACATACTTGCTGCGTAATTAGTAAGTTAGGCACATGTTCGTTTACTCTCTGGTAATACTTTTTGTCTACATTCTATATCAGAATACACCATCACCCATTTTTAGTACCTATAGATTTTTCACGACGAATATAGCATAATTGGCGGGGTGGCATAATATTTTCACAGTTTACACAATACCTTTCCCACACTTGTGATGATTTCTATTTTTCTTAACAACATATTCTTTAAGACATATTGTGCACACTTTTAACTAAGAACACAAATCCATCTGTATATGATACGTCATACACTCGTTACAAAAAAAACACCTGTTGCATTTATCACAAATCAGTAATTCCTCTGGTTTTTACAGGGAGGATTTTTCTAGCATTTATAGCATAATGGCTTACAATGAGCAATATCCTTTTCTTTATGATCATATTTCTTATAACATATATTGCAAAAGTACGAACATCTAAATGCAGCCGTTAAATTTATAATGACATTATAATGATTATTTATGTAAAGGAGATTAGTTTTCTTTTCACCACCCGCGTCCTCGAAAAACGTTTTCCCCCTTCAAACCATCGTACACTGTAATAGTATAATCCCGTAAACACTCTTGAATCAATTTCAATTCAGGTATTACACCATCATTTATTAAATTAACACATGCACTCTTACACAATAATTTCACTTCTAGAGACATAAATTTCCTATGCTGGTTATAATAAGGCTTACATGCATCTTAATCACCCTGATTATCAATAAGCCCTTTAGCAACTAGCAAGGCATGGCCAAGGCAGCTGCTATCTTTATTTTTAATAATGACTATACCGTTGCATTTTTTTCATATATTCTTCATCAGAGGTAAAATTCTGCCTTTCTCTCGCCTCTCCTACAGGTAGAGCCACATGAGGGAAATCAATAATAAACGATCTTGTTCCATGAACTTTGTATTAGACAGTATAACTCTTTTCAAAGCCTCCCAGATAAAGTCTTCCCCAACATTCGCTGCTTCTCGAAACGAAAACCAAAAAGACCTATTTGGGTTGTTCTGATTCCATAATGTCAGCCCTATCTGATTTTGGGGAGCTACATATTTCATTAACATATTTAACAGTTGGGCAATTCAACTTCGCAGCCAAGTAATTGGATTTTCCCCATGAGGGGTTCTCGCAATTTGCGCAGTTATCATTGTACCATTCATTCGGAATTTTTTGTACTTTCTAGTTATTCGGTTAAAAAAGTAATATTACTAGAACTCTCCATTTTTAAAAGTATGCACTATCATTACTTATAGTACTACAGTATGTAAAACACATAATTTTAGTAATAAAGTAACTATATTATTCTAATTATTGGAGATATTTCAAATTTCTTTGTAGGGTCCTTAGAAGCTCTAAAATGAAAGAACAGAAATATAAAAAATTAATTAGTTACTAAATTATTATTTTAACTAACATTTAAATAATTATAAATAGCGAAATTTTTCTTTAAAAATGTAAAATAGCTAATGTAAAAAAAACATTTTCGCGTTTATAAAATTTTGAGGTCACAACTTTTACGGTATGTAGGAGTCAATATTCTATTGCTTAAATGTGAAAATAAAATTTTAATATGTTGTACTGTTTACGAGTTATGCATAATTGTATATTTGACCTTTGACCTCAAGGTCACCCCTTTTTCACAAACTATTTGCTGCTCTTATACCGAAACTGAAAACAGAATTTTTATATGTTGTTCCGTTTACGAGTTATAAACAATTATATATTTGACCTTTAACCATAATAACCATAAAGTCATCCCTTTTGTGTTATGTAGTAGTCAATGTGAAAAATTGCTCAATTTGAAAACACAATTTTAATATCTTATTCCTTTTACCAAATATTAATAATTGCTTACAATTACAATTATTCATAATGTATAATTTTTAATTAGGTTATTTTGGTAAAAAAATCTAATTACCTGAAGCTGCTTCTTCTTCTGCGCCTGCTGCTGCTGTTAATTTTTATTCTTCTCTTCTGCTTGTCTTTTCCGGGAAATCATCTTCTTTTTCTTCTTCTTCTTCTTCTGGTTCTTCTCCGGGAAATCTTCTTCTCCTCCTTCTACTCCACGGGACTTGGACTCATGGGAATTTTTCATGTATATTACCTGTGTTTATCTAGAATAATTGTACAAAAGTATATGCGAGAGGTAAATATTTGGTATATTTTTCATTAATTTTCATTATATTTTAATAAAATTAATTAAAAACTTAAAAATACTGTTTTTTAAATATCTTAATATGATAAAAGTAAAACAATATCACGACCCTATGTTAATATGTAATTTTATAATTATAAATCTGACCTGTATAAAACGTATTCAAAAAGGCTCTATAGGGTGTAATATGTATGGGTTAAAAAAAGAGATCATAGTCTTTTATAAAATAGTGTATTTTTTTAGTGGCTATATAATTTTTCCTATGTGAAATGTATTTACGGGTCATAGTATTAGAGTAAGATACATGTGCTAAGTTTTATCCTTCTGGGAGCAAGAGCGACCAAGAATCCCATTCTATATGCCCAAAATGCTGTAAAGTTTCAAAATTCTAGGACCAAGGGCCAAGTCGAAAAAAATGGTAACAGGCAAATACATGCAATTTTCAAAATTGAATAAAGCGGCCGTATCTCTGCTATGTTACATAGGGCGTACTCTTTTATAAAATAAGGGGGTTAAAAAGTGGCCGTACTCTGTTATCGCAGCTATGTTACATAGGGGTTAGAAAAAAAGTTGAAAACAAGTTCTACGGGGTACTTCATTTCTCATACCTAAATAATACTCATGACACCACGTATCATACAGCCCCTGAGAAAATAACTTTTTGCTATCAGTGCAGCTTGGAAAAAAGGAGCCTCTGCTATGTTAAATAGAGGTTGCGAAAATGTGTAAACCATTGCCTCTGTGGTGCGTTTTTTAGGGTTGAAAAAGTCTTCGCTATCGTGCACTGGTGCACTATGGGGGTTAAATCCTGTATATCTGTCTAATTTCTGCTATGTTAAATACGGGTTGGGGAAAGGTGCCGTAAGGTATTCATGTGTAATTTATTCTATGATAAATAGGGGTTCGTAGCCTTATGTGAGTTAAATAATTGTAAACCCGTTGC
The DNA here is from genome assembly GCA_022664845.1 of Lepisma saccharinum. Lineage (NCBI taxonomy): Eukaryota > Metazoa > Arthropoda > Insecta > Zygentoma > Lepismatidae > Lepisma > Lepisma saccharinum. The sequence continues at coordinate 9,745 of JAGDQP010013022.1, read as the reverse complement.
CTATGCAACCTCTGCTATGTTAAATAGGGACTGCGAAAATGTGTGTGTGTACTATGTTAAATAGAGGTTGAAAAATATGCTCGTAGCCTTTTACAAAATAGTGGTGAAAAAACGCGTTCTACGGGGTGCTCAATTTCTCATACCTAGACAATACTCTTGATACTATGTATCACACAGCCCTGAGAAATTAACTCCTTGCTATCAGCGCGTCCTGAAAAAAAAGGGTAATTTTTAAGAAAATGAGGTCTGGTGCCACCCTTCTACTAACTTCGCACAACGAAATAGGTAAATTGGCGTGAGGTGTCATAAAAGTCTAAATTCGCAAGCAGGTAGTTTTTTATTGCCCCTTACTTATTACTGGATGGATTTATGGTAGGCAACCGTTAAAATACAGATACATAGAACAAGTATAATGGTATTTTTATTGTGAATTATTAACGGGAAATAATTTTTCGTTTTACAAATGCCAATAATAACTGAGAACAAATATTTAGGTCAAGCAGAGAGTAGCAGAGGTGTAACATCGTGGAGCTTTTAGTATTAGTAATATTATATAGCCTTGAGGTTTTGCCGTCACATGGGGAGGAGTTTTTTTAGTACAGCGCCCTGTAATTGAAGCTTTGTTGTCGTCCTACTCCCTTTCAGACTTATTGGAAGATAATTATAAATTTTTATATGTTGAATTAACCTAAGTTTTGCTAGATGGTAGTTGTTTGATATCGATTTTATTGATGATGTAATGAATGATTGAATAAAATTTTGGGTTTAACACTTGCTGCCCGCCCCCGCGCCTAAATAAGCTAGATAGCTCTTTCAGCTACTTTATTTTTAGTTATTTTTATTGTTAATACGATTTTGAGGTTGTTAGGGCATGTTACTAGAGAAGGAGAAAGGTCACCTAAGGTTTGCGAACGTATAGTATAGCTAAAATTGATTTATTTGATATGAAACAAATCTTTTTTTTATTTTTCCTCTCCTTTCAGCAGAGGAGGTATTTCCTATTTCAGTAAAGTCGCTGACCAGGGTCAAATACCGGAAAATCCCATTCCTAGGTCTAAAGGATGACCCAACCTTGAATGGAGGAGAACAGAATGGACAAACGAAGGAAGTGAGAAGTATACGATTTTGATGTTTTTAAGGCATATTATTAGAGAAGGAGAAAGGTCACCTAAGGTTTACGAACGTATAATATAGATATAAATTGAATTAAATATATTTGATATGAAATAAATCGTCGATTTTTTATTTTTCCTCGCCTTTCAGTAGAGGTGTTAACATAACCTAGGCTTAATATATTAGCATATCTAACTTAAATTTTGGACTTTGATGTTTTTAATGTAAGGAAATATTTATTCATCATTTTTCCAGAGAATATGTCGGGGATTGAACACACATTTCTTATGAACGGAGTCTAATGGTGTACTTGCTGCCGTTACCGTGGCCGGACCGTTGTAACTGTTGCCGTTGCTCCAGTTGCCGAACATCCGTGGACGCAGACATAGCCAGTACACACCTATTACCTTCGCTACCACATTCGGCGCACACCGGTAGTTTTTGCTGTCATCATTGCCATACGTCCGTCGTCTGGGAGCGAAGTTCTTGCCATGACTGCTATGGAACTAATGTTTGATGATCGTTAGAAGTTTTCGTGCTCGGATGACCTTTAACAACTAATGTTTGTTTACCCCCTTTTGATGCCCAGGAACGTGTTAAAACAGGCTATGGTTTTTCTAAGAATTTAGCTGTGCAGTTAGTTGTTACTTTATTTTTGTTTGACATTATTTCGCTTGAATGGAGAACGGGGTCAACGAAGGGTTTTTGTTGTTTTGTTTTTGCAGTGCTTGAGGAGGGGGAAAGAAGAAGCTTGTTTTGACGCTTAGAGCATGCTACGACAAGTTATTTTTACACAATGTTGTCATTTAAGTGGAAATTGTTATTCACGCAGACAGGATTTCTTTCTTTGAAGTGACCTTATATTGAACAATATGTAGACGCGGAGCAAGAGAGAACATGTCTCCCATTCCGTGATTCCTGTGGAAGTGCTAGAACTTGTTTCTAGCCATTCTTTGATGATAACAGGTTGTGACGGAGCAAGCTGAATCTTGTTATTTACAATTAACACTACCCAAGTGTAAATCTACGATTTTGATAAAATTTGGCAGGTAGATACTACACATGAAATAAACGAATACTTGTATTTTTGTTTCTGTGGAAAAACTGTTTTAGGAAGTAAAAGCCCCCACCCAAAATTGTGAAAGTGGCCGTCCGAAAGGCGAGAAGAAGCTGGACCGAAGTGAATGGAATTGTCACAGATATACTAGACATAAAATAAGGGAATACATGTTTCGTGTTTTCCTGGAAATAACGCTTGGGTGGGGCACAGACCCCTCAAAACATTTGATCACGAAATATCAAAAGTGCTAATAAGTGTAGGTCAAAAGTGCCGAAAGGACATGGAGAATTGCAACGAAACTGTGTGTAGGGACAATAGGCAAAAAAAAAGCGAAAACGTGTTTCTGATTTTGTGCGAAAAAACAATCTGGGGGCAAAGGGCTCCCTCCCAAAAATCTGAAATTCAACGCCACGAGCGCAGAAAGAAGTGGACCGAAGTGAATGAAATTGTGTACAGATATACTAGACATAAAATAAGGGAATACGTGTTTGTATTTTCCTACAAACAACGGGTGGGTGAGGCACAGACCCCTCCAAAGTTTGTGCCCGAAAAACAGTGTGTAGGACAAGGCCCCCCTTCGAAAAAAAGGTAGATATTATCGCAGGAAGGAGTGGACCGAAGCGAATTAAATTGTGCATAGATATTGTAGATGTAAAAGAAGGCAATACGTGTTTCCCAACTGTTACCTCCGATTTGCTGCAAATTTGGTACAGCATCAGTAGACAGAAAATAAATCAACACGTGGTTGGTTTGTTTATGCGGAAAAACATTGTAAGGGAGTAGAAGCCCCTCCGGAAATATTACTATCAAATACGCTATAGGTAGAAAACGGCTAGTGTGACAATAGTGAAAGTCTGCCAATGTATAGATGACCTAAAAGTAGGAATCAATACAGTGAATGTAGAGTGTTTCGTGCTTCTACGCTCAAACTTGCACGTTCACAGACCGAACATTGCGCCCTCTAGCGTGGTACAAACAGACAGACAAACGAGTACGTCTACATCGAGTCGTGCCAGGAAGCCGCACTGACGTTCGACTAATGACAGGAACATATATGTTGATCTATACCTTAACTGTTCGCTGAAGTGTTTACCTTTTTGTTGAATGACGAAAGTGGTGCTTATCAATGATATTTGTGTCAAGTACAAAACGTAACACCATGAGATAAGAATATACTTTTAGTTGTTTACCTTTCGAATTCATCTTTCAAGCCATTTATGCATTTGCAGACTTTCACATTGGTGAACACTTAAGGTTAGATCAACATATATGTTCCTGTCATTAGTCGAACGTCAGTGAGGCTTCCTGGCATGACTCGATGTATACTTGCTCGTTTGTCTGTCTCTTTGTACCACGCTAGAGGGCGCAATGTTCGGTCTGTGAACGTGCAAGTTTGAGCGTAGAAGCAAGAAACACTCTACATTCACTGTATTGGTTCCTACTTTTAGGTCATCTATACATTGGCAGACTTTCACTATGGTCACACTAGCCGTTTCCTACCTATAGCGTATTTGATAGTAATATTTCCGGAGGGGCTTTTACTCCCTTACAATGTTTTTCCGCATAAACAAACCAACCACGTGTCGATTTATTTTCTGTCTACTGTTGCTGTACCAAATTTGCAGCAAATCGGAGGTAACAGTTGGGAAACACGTATTGCCTTCTTTTACATCTACAATATCTATGCACAATTTAATTCGCTTCGGTCCACTCCTTCCAGCGATAATATTTAATTTTTTTCAGGAGCGAGCCTTGTCTCTTACACTGTTTTTCCGCACAAACTAAACAACATGTGTTCGCTTAATTTTTGCTTATTGTCCCTACACATAGTTTCGTTGCAATTCTCCATGTCCTTTCGGCACTTTTGACGTACACTTAATAGCACTTTTGATATTTCGTGAACAAATGTTTGGAGGGGTCTGTGCCTCACCCACCCGTTGTTTGCAGGAAAATACGAAACACGTATTCCCTTATTTTATGTCTAGTATATCTGTGACAATTTCATTCACTTCGGTCCACTTCTATTTGCCTTTCGGGAGGCAACTTCCACAATTTTGCGTGGGGGCTTTTACCCCCTAAAACCGTTTTTCCCCAGAAAAAATACACGTATTCGTTTATTTCATGTGTAGTATCTACCTGCCAAATTTTATCAATATCGGAGATTTACACTTGGGTAGTGTTCCTTGTTAGAAGGTAGGGCATGAGATGTAAGCTATTTAACTTAAAAAAATTCTGCAGTTGTGTTCTAACTATGATATTGGACGCTATAAAAACTATCATGCGAATTTATGAGAATCCTAGTGTGGATAAAGGCGATGGACCCTTGGCAGAGAATCTCTCGTTATTTACCGCAGTGCATCTACCTCATGCTTGGATGTAGAATTTAATTGAGACAGTGATGAATGATATTGTGTTTCTAGTGCTGAGGAAACAGATAGTGTTGTCCAAAACAGTGAAGTTTCATTTTCCACTATGTGTTCTAGTGAAGCTGATAATTCTTGTGAATGTGTGAATTACAGGATTGATGTTCAGTGTTTTTTGGAAGGTATCGTAAATTGGGAATATAAAAACAATTGTCCTTTATTGTGTGCTGAGTGTTTCTATAATGTATTTTTTTATACTTGCACCTACGTGAATAACAATTTCAACTTAAATGACAACATTATGTAAAACTAAATTGTCGTAACACGCTCCTAGAATCAAAACAAGCTTCTTTCACCTCCCCCGGACACTGCAAATACAAAAATTACTGCGTTCACCCCATTCTCCATTCAAGTGAAAGAATGTCAAACAAAAATAAAGTAACACCTGCACAGCTAAATTCTTAGAAAAACCATAGCCTGTTGTAACACGTTCCTGGGCATCAAAAGAAGGTAAACAAACGTTAGTTGTTAAAGGTCATCCAGCTGATGCCAGCATGTGCAGATCCTAACCCCCGAGCACGAAAAAATCTAACGATCATCAAACAGTAGTTCCATAGTATTCATGGCAAGAGTCTGTGGAACACTCCCAGACGACGGGCATATGGCAATGATGACAGCAAAAGCTACCGGTGTGCGGCGACTGTGGTAGCGAAGGTAACAGGTGTGTACTGACTATGTCTGCTTCCATGGATATGCGGCAACTGCAACAGTTACAGCGGTCCGGCCACGGGAACAATGACAGCAAAAACTTCGGCTGTGTCAGCATCAACATGTGCGTTGCATCTGCATTAGCGGTAACAACGTCGACGGTAGCGACGACGTGTGTGCGACATCAGGGGTCCGGCCAGGTAACGGTCAGTTACAGGAGTCCGACCACGGCAACGACGAGTACACCATTTGTCTCCGTTCATCAGAAATGTGTGTTCAATCCCCGACATATCATTCTCTGGAAAAATGATGAATAAATATTTCCTTACAAGAAAAACATCAAAGTCCAAAATTTAAGTTAGATATGCTAATATATTAAGCCTAGGTTATGTTAACACCTCTACTGAAAGGCGAGGAAAAATAAAAAATCGACGATTTATTTCATATCAAATATATTTAATTCAATTTATATCTATACTATACGTTCGTAAACCTTAGGTGACCTTTCTCCTTTTCTAATAATATGCCTTAAAAACATCAAAATCGTATACTTCTCACTTCCTTCGTTTGTCCATTCTGTTCTCCTCCATTCAAGGTTGGGTCATCCTTTAGACCTAGGAATGGGATTTTCCGGTATTTGACCCTGGTCAGCGACTTTACTGAAATAGGAAATAACAGAACTCCCAAATCATCTTGTAAACAACCACTGACAAGAGACTGAAATTCATTCCAAGTTTTACATGATACTCTCTTACAGTCATTATTCTTTGAATACCCCTTACCTTACCTTGTTGCTACTCCAGTATTGAGTTGGCAGTTTGGAGAAACATTAATGTAAGAAGTAGGAATGTACAAATTTGGACATTTATTTTCATTTTTATTTTTAGAAAGCACATCCACTTTATAAGCTTCCTTTTATTCCTATTATTTTTCTTCTTACTTTTATTGTCCCGAACAAATGTTTTCAGAAATAAAAACGTATATGCATAAATACTAGTAGACATAATTAAAGGTAGACTAGAATTAAATCTTCTTATTTGCACTGTCTTATTTCTAGTACTGAACGTAAGATCTAAAAAGTCCATTAGATCTAGGCCAATAGTAACATCAGATGTGGATTTATCCAATAATATGAACTTTACTTTCATAGTTTTTCTACCAAGAGTTAAAGGAACATAAACAACATACTTCATTTGAACAGTTCTGCTGTCGACAGTAACTCCCACATACTTTTCCTCCATCACTTTTAAGTCTGGATTTTTTTTTTTTAAATCTCCTGTAACAGAGAGAACTAGAAGAAGCACTATCAATTAATCCTTGAAAATCGGTAATTTTGACCAAAAAAATGGGACATGATTAGCCTTTTTGGCTTCTTCTCAGTTTACTTGTGACTCATTAACTTTCCCTTTTACTTGGTTTTGTTTAGAAACAATAATATTCCTATTTAGACCCCCTTCCGGGAATCGAACCTCGGGCTCCCTCTGTAAAGGTCGAAAATCATTTACATTAGTACGATTAGAAGGATTCCCTTTTAAAGTGGGACTATTTGCATTTGAAGCAACCAATATTCGTCTTGCGTTTATTTTCTGTATACTTATAGAAAACATACTTATCCCAGAAACAACTGGATCTAAATCGAATTGTTTCTCATATGTCTCAAGTACAGTGTACTTTTCAATTCTTGATTTCAATTGTTTCATGTTCTTTGGAATACTATATCGCAATAATTGCTTTCTAGTTTCTGGTAAGCAACCATTTACTACAAACAAAATTAATTCTACTTTTTCAGTATTAGTACTTAAAAGAATGGTAGCACGCGTTTAATTCGTTTTACGAACTCACTCAAGGGTTCGTCTTTAGTCTGTTATCTATATATATTAGAGACACTATCAGTTTATTTATTGCTTTACGCGGAGCAAACTCATGCAACAAATATATACAAACATCTTCCCACGTACTACAAACCTACTGCAAGATTTTAATTCTTCAGGTTCAGAACCTTCTGTTCTGCTTCGAATTGCGAAAACAAAGGTAGATAGGGGAAACACGTCATTTTCCTACACATCAGTTAACCGGTAAAGAAATTGATAAAGAATAAATGGATTACTGCCATCGCATATAACAATCTTCCTTAGGTTTTCCTTTATTACTAACAGGGCAGTTGTTCCTCTAGTTTTCAACAAGCTTTCTCAAAAATACCAACCGAGTATTGATTAGTTTCCCTACTTGGATCATACTTGGAATTACTATAGGGATACTGTTTTGATTTCCCCTTATGTATGTAACCTCCATTAGCTTAATCGTATCTTTTTGGAATGAGAATTTACTTCCTCCAAAAGACACCTTACCTGTTTCATGACCTAAATTCTTTTCTCCTTCCTTAGGAATACCAGATTTAATTAAATCGTCATTTTCATTTTCAGACAATTTAAATTTACCCTCTAAACATCCTTTTATCCTTCTGTACAACTCTGCAATAAGTTGAGGGCATTGTGAGAGCATCAAAATGTGGATTGCCATACATCCAAGAACCCTATACACACAAGGGGAAAATCTTCGGAATGCTGGCCGACGCACAAATCGTGCTGTCAAAGTAAGAAATCACGATGATGGCGACCATACTGTTAGGAAGACAGCTGGTGATACAAATGTACACAGAATGCAGTGATAAATGAACTCATTGTTTAGAAATTACGACTCAAAGAACAAATTCATACTAATTAACATATATTGTCAGTTTTCCTTTCCGACAGAGAACTTCATTCATAAATTAGAGCTAATAATAAGTAAATTCAACAATAACACAAATATTATCATAACAGGAGACCAAAATGTTAAGTCTTCGCTATGGCACAACCCTGACACAGACGAGGGAGACAAATTCCTTGAAAAGTTTATAAACCAAAACAACTTACAAGTACTCAACAGAAACGCCATGCCACCAAATTTCAGAGGCTGGACCGGGCCGGGGACGAACATCGATGTGACCCTAGCAAGGGTAAGATATTAAATGAAATAACAGACTGATGGTGATGGAAGATGAGACGTCAAGCGCACACGACGCCGTATGCTTCAATATAGAAACAGTAACAACAATTACAGATAAAGAGAAAAACCTTGATTTAATCTGAATAAGATTAATTGGAATAAATTCAAAGTAAAATTAAATCTACCACAAATTGAACACAACATTAACCTAAATGAAATAGTCACTAAAATTAAAATTGCCAGCAAAGCTGCAATAGAAAACCAGCACCAAAGATTAAGAATAACAATAAAAGAATCCCCTTTTGGGCTAAGAACTTATAAAACTAAAACGTCAAAATAAAGCAGCAAGAAAGAGCTACTGGGCAGAAATAGACCACAACATAAGACATCAAAGACCAGAAAAATATAGGGAAATCAAACAAAGATATAAAAGAGAAATAAGAGAATAGAAAAGAAAAAGCTGGAACAGCTTTGTTGAAAACAACCTGTGTCTAGACTCATGGGGCACATTATACAAGATAGTCATGAACAAAATTAAAACAAAAGTAATCAAAACACATTAATGAAAGAGAACGGGAATTTTACGACAAACTGGACTAAAACAACTAATCTACTACTAACTATAAAGTATTTCCCACTGATAAAGAGGATGAGGATAACAACACTAACCAAGAAATAAGAAACGAAGCACCAAAATCGCCAATAATAATAATAATAAAGGAAATGAATTAAAAGTAAGTATTACAGAAATAGCAATCAAAACCTAAAAAACGGAAACGCGATTGGCTAATATGGAATAAAACATGGAATTTACAAAAATACAAAAGAAATTTGACACCGTACCTAGCAAGACTGTTCCAAGAATGCATAAAGCAAAGTACTTTTCCAAATTCATGGAAAGTATCAAAGTTAATAAATCTATGAAAAGGGTATGACAAAGATAAGACCTACCCAAAGTGGTACGGCGAATCTGCCTACTCAATGTAATTAGTATAATATTTGAAAAGAAATAATCTTAAATAAAATTAATGAAAAAAGAATAAATTTTGAAGACTGCTAGTTACAATGTGGATTCAGAAAAGGCAAATCCACTGAAGATGCTATAAATAAACTATGTACCAAAATTGATAACCTAAAAGCAGAAGAATGGCGGAACGTGCTAACAATATTTTTTTTTCATTAAAGGCGCATTCGCCAACCTATGGTAGCCAGCGGTAATGGAAAAACTAAAAAAAATATATATTCATCCTCTTCTTTGGAAGCCATTTAAAAATTATTTTATTAATATTTAAATACCTGGTTGTCACTCTGGATGAAAAATTAAACTTTAGGCAACACGTAACAAGCGCAAAAAATAGAACAATCAAAATTCATAAACTAATAAACATAGCTAATAAGGAACTAAAAATCCCACTAAAACTAATTAAAACTTATCATGATGCAATTAAAAGAGCAATCAGGCTCCAGCTGGAACTGTAACCTAGTAGGGGAGACGAGCCGAATTTATTCTAAC